>VZTQ01014342.1:68710-134452 GCA_013400755.1 Pelecanoides urinatrix
GTGAAACATTTTTTTATTATCAAATTTGTCAGTATTTGACAAATATTTCTTTCAGTTTATATTGAGGATTTTTTTGTCATCACTGGCAGTCATTTGGGTTTGGGGATGGATTTGGCTTTTTTTTTAATTCATTTTTGTGCATGTATCATATAAATACGTGTCTATACAGATACACATAGGAGATATATATAGACATCTGCATATATCCATAAGAAGTTTAGTCCTTTGATCTGTGACTGGCAACCTAAATATCACACAATACATGCTATTGATTCTCCTGTGTTGATTCTGATAGTTTAATAAAATGTGCCTAATGCCTCCAAAGGCATCTTTAGTTTCACTGTGATGCAAAGACCTAAATTTATGCTGGTTTATTATTAGTTTACTATACCAGTTGTACAAATGTTTACATTCTTTCACAGCATATGTAAATTTATTTTGAATATTTAACTTATCTAATGATATTAAAGACAAGTTTTTGCATTGTTCAAAAATATTTTACAGGATCTAAACAGAAGTCTAATCTTGCATCGCTTGACTCAATGAGATAAGTGACTGGAGCCATTCATTAATTTCAAACTGTATTCTGGGAAACGTTTAGATTTTACATCCAGCTCATTTTGGCACACATAGCTAGGTGTGTATCAGCTGTTCAGTTTGAATTTGGCTGTCAGTTCCTTGGGGCAAGAACAGTCTTTTTTTTCCACAGTAGTAAATGAACTGTTGATAATCCACAGAAGTTATCCACATACCAGTGGATACCAGTTGACCTCTTGTCCACATATAATTTAAAATTACTTTTAGAGGCTATTTGACTCCTCTACATAGTTGCCCCTTACAAAGATCTAGAATTTTTTGAGATTTCCCTTGTAAATTGTCAGTTTAATTTAACATATTTTTTAATTATAAATTAGTGATTTCTGTCCACAATACTGAATAACCCTTATGGTAGTATTTTATTAGTAGTAAAGGCAAACAAGTACTTAAAAGCTTTAGAGTTTGACATTCATAGCTAACATTTTCTAATGTTCTAGTACAGTTAGATAGGGTAGTGGGTATAAAATGATAGCTTAGTCAAAGGTATAGATGATTTGAAGCCACTAACCCTGAAGACATTAACAGTAGTTTTGAGGCAGTTTCTGTTTGCTGCACAGCAAAATAGCAAAGATAATAATATTAGTATGTAGGGAATAAAGACAGCAAATGACAGGCAGTGTAACTCACTGTGTTGTATGAGGGGAAAAAAAATCACACTGTGAACCATAACAATAATCACAAAACTTGAAATATTTCAAAACAACTGTCAGTCATTGTGTAAGAAGGCTATATGACTCCAGGGGTAGGGTTGTGTAGACTAGGGCAAGAGTTCATAAATAAACAATACTAATCATCTATACAAGTTTTTTACTACTACTTTAACGTCTTATTGTTTTCCATATCATTAGACTCATTTTAAGCAATTTTTTTTTTTCTTTTTTTTGAGAACAAAAGGCTTTCTGTTGCAATATTAC
This sequence comes from Pelecanoides urinatrix, assembly GCA_013400755.1. NCBI lineage: Eukaryota > Metazoa > Chordata > Aves > Procellariiformes > Procellariidae > Pelecanoides > Pelecanoides urinatrix. Next base: position 70,222 of record VZTQ01014342.1, read on the forward strand.
AATGTTGATCAGGGAATCAAAACAACATTCAATTTTTATAATTCCCACATTATTTTGGCTTTTCATATGAGAGAGTACATTCTCCAGAAATACCAGTTGGCATTCTACACTAATATTTTTACCTTCTTTCCTGCAGTCTTTTAACTTTTTGTTTTACAAATTATCCTGGCAGAATACTAAAACTTCGAGTTTTGATAGGGGTCAAAGGTGAAGAAAAGCCTACTTAATAACATAAATTTATCATACTGCATACACAGTTCCAAAGTCACAGTAATAATTAATATTACTGCACAAAAATATCAGAAGTATCATTCAGTTGAATGAATATTTAATTAATCTTTTTCTAATCAAGTCAAGTCTTACACAGGCATACATAGTCATAAACTCACATTCCGTTGCAAGATACCTCTCTTCTGTTCTTCCTGAATTAAATTTTTTACAACATGAAGACATTTAAGATATTCTTAACTGGTTTACTACAAATCCCACTCTGTCCTCAGTTTATTGCAGACCAAGGCATTTTTCATCATCTTCGTCTGAAGAAAGTTAGGTAAAAGTAAACACAGCCATTCTGGCGCAGCTGGTTTCTTCAGCTTTTTACACTGACATAATAATAGACTTTTCCAGATTTCACTGCGCACCGATTACAAAATTTTCAAGGCCTTCAGAGTAATCACAGCCTGCTTTTTTTCTCTTGTCCCTATTTTACTTTTATGTGGACAAGATACTTGGTTTTCAACCTCGACTGTCTAGGCTTTTACAGATCACTGTTCAGAATCTCGTCGTTCATGAAGTCTTTGATCCAACAAAATACTGAAGTGCAAGCTCACTATTAACTAAGAATACTGTTTTATTTATGGGATCCACTCCAGCACTTAGCTGCTGTTGCCTGTAGTATTTCTTTTCTGAAATTCTGATTTGTATCTGTCTTTTAAAAGCCAGGGGAAAAACTCAGATTTCATAACATGCCCTGCTGTTAGTTGTAGCCTGGTAAGGAGACCTTACAAGCATTCAGTTGAAACAAAGTGCTGTTATTTATGACAGAAAACAATTCCCTTTTTTTCATTTAGCTATATGACATAAAGTGCTACAACTTCTATAGGCCTGAATGAGCAAGAGGAGCTAATCAGGGCTCCTGTCCTCTGTCCTCACAAAGCCACACTTTTACTTGCATAGCAGTTGAGTGAGTCCAGGAAGGAAAAATTTATAAGTAATAGTTTTGTTTCACTTTACTGTATTTTTAGGTATTCCAACAAGTAAAAAAAAATGCAGTACGTCATGATTTAAAAAAAAAACCAAACAACAAAAACATTAAAACCCACAAGTCTCAATAATTTATAAGGAAAAAATATATTATGAACTTTATTGGTGTTATTCTTTAATTATTACCCAAGTAGTTTTAATTGCAAATGGAAATGTTTCAGTGGCTACCAGAGAGAGCCTTGTGGACACTTCATCAGACATCCTTTTACCAATGTGCCTGTGAGGCCTTTGAAGACATTTCTTTGATCAACAAGGCTTTTTAGGAAGTATATTTTTGCCCTGTGTGTTTGAAAAGTGCTTACATCCTGAGTGGAAGTTGCTATGGGCTGTAGTCTAAATGATGCTGGTTGCTGAGCCCCAGCTGTTTACACTTTTTTACATTTTGTAGTATACCTGTTTCTTTCTTCAGATTGCTTTCTGCTTATTCTGATCAACTAAATCAACACACACAAATGTCAGCCTTATGCACTCCAGCTGGCTCAGTCCCATCAGTGTTCAATGCTAAACAAAAAGAAGACCTGTCTTTAAGAAGCTACCAGTTTCATTCCAAGCAAAAATTGTTCTCATAAATTTGAAGCCACAGATACTTCTTATTCTGGTTGCTATAGCAGATGAACAACCAAATCCACTTTTTTGCCCCATCCTGGGCTTGTTTTGTTTTTCTTTTCTCTCACCTGCAAGAAGTAGAAAAAATGTAGTATAACAAAGTGGACTGGTTTTCCATGTGGTTACATTTTACCAGCATTTCAAAATTCAAAATAATACAATGTTTAGCTGATCTTTTCCATGTGACAGCTTCCATTTGATGCTCCTAAGTCCATTGCCAACTCCATTATCTTTGTGCTGTATGCCCTTTAGTAGCAAGGTAGAATTTATTATGGTATTCTGTGATTCAAACAGATAAAAGTATCAGTTAAAAAGTATCAGTTATCACAACTGTGAGAACAGCTTCAGCTACCCACTTTCTGCTGCTTGGTAAACTGTGTATGTAATCACTCTCATTTTGATTTCAGTTTTAGGCACCAAGCAGACACATAAGTACTCAAATAACCAGGTAATTTCCCTCAAACAGGTGCAGAAACAAAACTGTACTCCAAACTATCTTGTGGCCACAATTTTTTTGGGGGGGAAAAAAAAAAACAAACAAACAAAAAGAAAGAAGGTTTTAGCAAATTTGTCTGGTGCCACATGTGCATGAATATTCAGAACCAAGGACAATTTATCCCTTATCCTTTGTCTATGATTACAGTTAATAAGCAGGCATTTCATCTGTAGCACAAATATTCTGGTAACACCTATCTTTTGAATTTGAAAATAAGTGCACATTTTTGAAAATCATGTTTATTTTGTGAGCAGCTTACTATCAGAAGAAAATGTTTCATTGGTTAAATTGCTTGAAATAAAGAGTTCAAGCACCTGAATTGTTAACATCACCAATCTTTTCAAGCTGTTTCAATTTCTTTTGCTTTTATTTACTTTTTTTTTTTTACTTATTTGATTTCATTTGAGAGAGACATTGCATAGATATTTGATTTCACCCTAGAATACTAAAAGGAAGTGTGTTGATTATGAAATATTTTTGGAAGTGGAAGGTTCCATGCAAAAAAGTGGAATGTAAAGAGGAATACAGATCATAATCATGCATTGAAATAAACTTGTCAATAAGATACCAATATTTCAAATATCAAAACACAATTTTGGCTGGAGCAAGATTTCCAAGGGTGATTATGAGTGCATATGTTTTGATCTTTAATTGTTATTTTTCCTCCCTTGACACAAAATGGAACTTTCAGGTAAGGGTACATTGTGTGCATTGCATGCAAAAAACCTGTGTATTGTACATACAAAAAGCAAGGATGCAACATAACCGTTCAAGCTATTTCAGGTGAATATCAAATAGCAAGAATATGAAGGAGAAACAGTAAGTGGAAATTTCAGGACATTAAAAACTTTTAAAAGGTTTTTTTTTTTTTTCAGAAATCAAACTTAATGTCCTCAGTGTTTTTGCTTGCCCTTGCAGGTAGTATAGCGTATCGGTCTAGACTCAATCCTGCTGCAGTACATTTCGGTCTGGCTATACATAGGATACATTTGTTTTGCTGTCTGTTTCTACTCCTACCCAGTAATGCAGCACATAAACACAACAAAGCTTTATTTCTCAAACAGAAAAAAAAAAATCTCTTTTATCATTTCTCTCTGAAGAGTACGCACATAACAGCCACCTCAGTAGGACGGAAAAACATTGGGAACCACAGTAAAGGAAAACAAAATCAGCAGTCTGCAATAGCTTATGTGACTAGATCAGATTGGTTTGCTTTTGGCTTCTTTTTTTGTTTTTGTTTTTGTTTGCAATCATTGCTTTTCAACAAGCTCTGTGTATCAATGTTTGTATAAGGTTATTTTTCTGTAGATTTCAAACACTGTTATACCTGAATGACTTGCTGCAAACACCAAAGTAGTTGTTTGTACTTCCAGAATGACAATCCTTTTTCATTCCATGTGCAATTCCTTTTCATTGCAATGATATGACAGTGTTGACCAGAGCTCTCTCCTGGTATCTTTTGAATATGAAACATCTCTGAACAAATGCTTCATCATGTACATGTACAGTGCATAATTCCCTAGCAGAACTACATCCTGAGGAAGACACTGCCTGTAGAGGCCATTATAACAAAATTGGATGCTGCTTGAGAGGATTTTTTATTTCACTGTTAATTGTAATGTGGAGTCATTTCTTTTAAAGAGATGTTCTTGGAAAGGCTGCATATCTCTCCACAGCCAAATTTTTTGCCCTGCAGACACAGCACGGGTGTGCAGAGCCGAAGGGAAAGCTGTAGAAGGAGGCTGCTTTGACACCCATGAGGTGAGTGAAGGCTGAAAGCCCTGCAAAAGTGCCTGACAGCCTCCCACAGACAAGCTCTGCAAGGTGGCACCCCAGGACTACAGCAGAGTCGAGTTTATGATAATCTGTTCGCCAGACACTCGCAGTGATGCACAAATCCCTTTCATCTTGTTAAGAAGACCTTGCAAGTTTCTCAACATACATACACTTTCAAACAGGTTTTCTACAAACAGTATGTTTTCTGTGTCTCCATTTTGAGGCAGGTCATCTGACTAGGTACAACAACCCTTGACAGAAAATTAACTCTGCTTCTTATCTCCGTTTGATAAAACCTCCACGCAAAAGCAAGTGAAGCTTTATTCACACTTGAAAACTTAGCACATCAATGTGCGGACCAAGAGAAATCTGTGGGCATAGGACTGTTAATCATAAATTGTGTTTTATTTACTTTGAAGGTGCTGAATCATGTTTTAAACTAGAATACTATTCTAAAAATACAGAATATTGGCTCTACTCAAGGTCTTTTCATAGACATTCTTACACACTGCTTCTGGATGAGGGAGGTAAATCCACATAGGCTGTTCCTGCCAGACTGCTATCAGTACCCAATTAAGCTGTTTTTCAGTATGTTCAGGTGTGTCTCCGTTATAATCGCATCATTTTTATAACTGTGCTGTAAGAATATATGTAATATTTTTCCCAGCTTTCCCTGCCACATATGAATATATACATGCGGATATATATATGTCTGTACATGTGTGTGTTTAACATATATATATATGTTTATGTATATATATGTATACTTTTCCCCCCCCTGTGTATTTATAGCCTAATTCTGCCATCAACTGAAGTTTTGATGGTGATCTCAAATGAATCAGAACATCATCCTTACTTTCAGCTTTTGGTGCTCCTTTTGTGCAATTCTTGGTTCTCTATAATCCCATAATGACTGGACATCCTCTGCTTTCTGTCTGTAGTTTGCTTAATCTTTGCTTGTCTGCAGTTCTGCTGTACTATATCTCAATCTACTTTTTTGTTCATGTCCTACATTTCCTTAGCCTTCTTTTTTGTACTTGTCTTTCTCTATTTTTATCTTCTGTCTTTAATCCCACTTCGTGTTTCCTTCAGAGATTTTCAAAATGTTACACTGACTTACCAGAAAATCCCTGCAGGATTTCATTTTCTCACAACATTTTGGGAAACAGTGTTCATGCTGAATTCATGTCACTTGAGAATTTCTGGCTAAATAGACAAGATGTTGAAGGACTGAATGTGGAACAACTGAACGTAATAGCTAATTTTAATCTGATTCTATCAGAAATTATCTAATTCTATAGTAATGGATAAGGGAAGAACCCCTGGCAGGAAATCCCCAACATCTTTCAGGTGAATGGGGAAACTGGTTGCAGTTAGCTCAGGTATCGAAATGACTGAAACTGACATGAAGAGATCTTCTGTTTTTCTTTGGGGAATTCCTTGGGAAGCTTCATCTCCCTATGTTATTTCTCACAAAAAATTCAAAAAGCTGACATTGTAATAGCCAACTTCACTGTCAGACTGATTGGTCCATCAGAAATACAAGGAACATCAGCTTGAATGACACACAGAGAGTGGCCAGGTGAAAGTTCTTCACTCCTGCAATGACAATCATCTGTTGTGTTTCTTCAGAGCTCTAGGTTTTCCTCTCAGAGTGTTCTGGTTCATGGTGTATCAGAGGGTTGCTCCTCAGAAAATATAGAAAGATCTGTATGTATAAGAATACATATCTATATGTATAAGAAATTAAGAGTCTGATTTTCTTTTGCAACCACCCTATGATTGGATTTATGAAAATAGGAGGAAATAGTCTGACACACAAGACAAGTAATTCAGAGATAAAGGATGCCATGCTTTTGTACATTACCATGGGGAAAAAAAAAGTAATTGTCTTTATTCACCCTCCCCAAAAATGTATGTTTACTTATGTCGTGGTTTAACCCCAGCCGGCCGCTGAGCACCACGCAGCCGCTCACTCACTCCCCCAGGGTGGGATGGGGGAGAGAATCAGAAGGGTAAAAGTGAGAGAACTCGTGGGTTGAGATAAAGACAGTTTAATAGGTAAAGCAAAAGCCGCGCACGCAAGCAAAGCAAAACAAAGAATTCATTCACCACTTCCCGTCGGCAGGCAGGTGTTCAGCCATCTCCAGGAAAGCAGGGCTCCATCACGCGTAACGGTTACTTGGGAAGACAGACGCCATCACTCCGAACATCCCCCCCTCCTTCTTATTCGCCCAGCCTTATATGCTGAGCATGATATCATATGGTATGGAATAGCCCATTGGCCAGCTGGGCCAGCCGTCACGGCCACGCTCCCTCCCACGCCCCTGCGCACCTGGCAGGGCACGGGAAGACAAAAAGTCCTTGGCTAGCGTAAACATTACCTAGCAACAACCAAAACCTCAGTGTGTCATCAACATTATTCTCACACTACATCCAAAACACAGCACTATACCAGTTAATAGGAAAAAAATCAACTCCATCCCAGCCAAAACCAGGACAACTTAGTATCTTCAAATGTTTGAAATCTGAAATTAACAATTGCATTATGTCAAAGGAGTCTCAGGAATTTTGGTGAGAAACTTTTTTCTCACCCGGAAGTGAAATCTGCAAACATTTAGAATATGATAATCAGGTTGAATATTCCAAGCATTGTCTCCTCAGCTGCTAAAGGTAATGGGAAATCAAAGGCACTTGTTAATCAGAAACAATACTGTACACAAGTACTATTCTGTGGCTTGCATCTCAAATGTGAACAGCTTCTATGTTAAATGAAGTTAGCCTGCCAGCCAGGAAAAAGATGGGACTGCTGTCAAATTACAGAGAAGAACCTGTCTCAGATCATTTAATAAACCAAAATTCTCATAAATCTGGATAAGAGTGGGAGCACACCTGTAGTATGTAATGGAAGACCTTAACTAGAAGCAACCAAGAAGTTAATGTGCTTTCTTTTCTCAATTTGTTCTAGGAAGTAAGGCAATTGTGACTTACATCTCTCTTCATTTCTCTTCCTCTGTAACAGTCAGGAAAGACATACTACTTTATGCTCCTGACTCCGCACTATTCTTTTATCTTCTGAATTTGGTGATGCTGTGGAGCCATGTGACTGGATCCTACAGGTTGAACAAAGAATGATTGATAAAGCTCACTCGCTTGAGCGACTCTTACAGGTTTCTTGTTTCAGCATATAATTCAAGTATTTCCCTTGATCTCCTTGTCGTGGCAGGCAGCCAAACCCCAAGCAGCCGCTTGCTCACACACACACACCCTCCCAGAGGGACAGGGAGAGAATCGAAAGGGTAAGAGTGAGAAAAATTTGTGGGTTGAGATAAAGACAGTTTAATGGAACAGAAAAGGAAGGGGGTGGGGGGAGGNAATTGAAGGGAAAAGAAAGGGAAGGGGGGGGGGGGAGGGGAAAGAGAGAATATACAAAATGAGTGATGCACAATACAATTGTTCACCACCTGCACTAACTGATAACCAAGTAGCGATCGCTACTTCCTGGAACACGCCTACCATTCATATACTGAGCATGATGTCACATGGTATGGAATACCCCATTACCCAGCTGGGCCAGCTGTCCTGGCTATGCTCCCTCCTAGCCGCTTGCGTGCTTGGAAGAGCATGGAAGCTGAATGTTCTTGACTAGCAGGGTACTTAGCAACAACTAAAACATCAGTGTGTTATCAACATTCTTCTCATACTAAATCCAAAACACAGCACTAGGAAGAAATTTAACTCTATCCCAGCTGAAACCAGGACACTCCTGAAATGCTGAGCTAGTCTCCAGTTTGGTATCTGAAAGGGACTTTTATTCTGTAGCAATACTAGCAAACTGCCTGAAGGGATTTTAATTTCTACACAACATGGGAGCATTTTAAATTATAGTTTACAGAGTCTGATTGCCTTTTTTAACTGGGATCATAACGAACCAGCACCTCCTGATGTAAAACAAAGTCAGTCTCCTTTCTTACATGCAGATATTAAAAAAAAACCTATTCTTCTTCAGTTAGTTATTATCATATCTGAATGGCAGACTTATGAAAACTACTTTTTCCTGGATCTGTGCTAGTTCCTTTGGAACTCCAGGATGATGTGGCTGTAGATCCACTGTTCCCAGTGTATAAAAGATACCTGAAATTACACTGCCTCATTGCTCTGCACATCTGCTTCAGTAAAAAAACTCCTAGAACACAGAGGAGGTCTCTGTATCATAGTTACCTGTTTGGTCCTCTTCTGTCTTACACCAATTTTTCTGGTCTACCTTTTAAACCCGAAAACCTTGGGTGAATGATTGAGCTTAATGTGCTTAGTGCCTAGTTAAATAAAAGCATTTAAAAACTTCGACTTTTTTTCCTGGCAGCATGGAATGAAACATGGCACTAAAATGAAATACTTAGAAGCTGAGGCAAGATCAGACAGCTTCAGGCATCCTCCCACTAATGTGGAAGAAAAGTTATAGCTGACCACAGTTCATTTGCTGTTCTTGTTGCCAACAACCTCCCAGTTTTATTTAACTTGGTTATGCTGGAGTACCTTGTGCATCTTTATATGACAATAAAGATATTAAATTAATTGAGTATTGAAACACTTCCCCAACCCTGCATAAGGGAGCCTTGGAACTTCTTCACATAAAGAGTGCTTATTCTGCCAGGAACTGGTATTCCAATCTCACAGGGGAAAAACATGTTATAAATTTTTCTGGTTCCAAGTGAATGAATAACTGCTTCCAGAAAAAAACATTGCTAAGAAAAGTAGAAAACCTATAGGGAATGTGCAAGATGTCCTTCTAATGTTGTTGAGATAACAGACGCACTGTGATATATCAAGCACAGTGGGAAGATAGGTATTCAGAACGCATACCATTTGGAGGAGATTAATTTGAAGGTAAAGATGGCAATGTAGCCTTAGAAGAACCCCATGATTAAATAGAAAGTATCTTTAAATTGCTAGCATTGGGAAAACATTTCTGTGATTTGCTCTATGCTCTTTTCTAAAATGAGCAAAAAGACTAAATCCTGCAGGTTTGTCCAACTCACACTGAAGCCAACGGGAACTTTTCATGTTTATAAAAGAGTAAAATGCTTTCTGCTGGAGAAAATTAATCTGTGTTTAGTAGCATACAGAGATTTGTTTTGAATTATAGCACTTAGAACACATGTAAATACTAGACGATTTCTATGTAACGAACGGTCAATAAACATCATTCATTGAGCTCCCATGATATGGTGCTTCTTGAATACCTTTTTTCTGACATCTAAACACTGATTTATTTCACTGACAAGTAAGGTGACGAGTAAAGTTATGTGCATGTATTCTTCACTTTTGGTATCGTTTTTTCTTAACACTAACAATATCGTTAAAATTTTCATTATAACTTCTGTTTTTGTATTCTATTAAGCTTATCAAATTAACTTAGGGTCTGAAACTTCCTAAAATTTGCTTCAGTCTAGGGGTGCATTTTTTGAAAAAAAGCTTCAGAAAATTCATTCAGATTTTTCCGAGTAATAGAAGAATAAATGTGCATAACAATTAGCATTGTAAAATACTTACGAGCAGTAATAACTGAAAACCACCTGAGGTCAAAAAGGGATTACATGTTCTGCATACAAAAAGTTATTACTTTTACTGAAGTGACCTAAGCTAAGTTATAGGTTTGTTCTCATATAGGCAATATGTGAGGATTTGAGGAAAAATAGAATCTATCTTAAAGCTATTAAAAGGACTGTTAAGAAGATGGTTTGAAATAGATAGTTTCTAAAGGCTATAGGATATGCAAGAATAACAGCTGTTAAAGGGATGAAAATTGGAAGGGTCTTGCCACTTCTTTTGACTCTAAGCCGAGTAGATTGAAAACATCATCATTCTGATGATAGTGTGTACTTCATTGTAAGTACTTTGCTTGCAGGCACACTGTGTGAATGCAAGTCAACACTAAGGCTCCAACCTGAGCTGACACTTGGAGAGGAACTGGGTGTGGGTGACCCTCAGCCAGGGCAGAAACCGCCCTTTCTAGGTGGAGGTACACCATTCCTGGCACAGCCATCTCGTGGGGTTCAGCTGCCCTTGCGGCAACATCATGAGGTTACCTCATGTTTCCTGATAATTGTATTGCTAAGATAATTTGAATTGCAGGTAACCAAATTTCATCTGGTTGCCTAATGATGTGAACTGCTGCTACATCCATCCTCCAGCAGGACCAGGGTTAAGAAACAGTCTGGATGTGATCCAGCTCCAGTGCCTTACTGCTTGACATCTGTGTAGTCAGAGATTAAATTGTTCTGAGGTGCACAGCTTCTTGGTAGTAAGCTACAGCTACCTTTAGGTGGTCCTATATGTGGGAAAGCACTGTGCACTGTGACCTTAGCTAAAGTCTTTCAGCAAATGAATGTATGGGATCTCATACAGTTATATTTGGGATTCATCTGAGAAATGCAGGCACCTATTGCTGGTAATCGTCTACACTGAAAGAGTCATCCTATGCTGCCTTCATAGCTAGAGAGATAACCAATTTCAGGGCACAATGATTCTCACCCTGAGGTGGATGTCTAAAAGAGGTGTGATGAATCACTCTTCAAAAATGCTCAGTCCTCTCCACCAACTGTGAAAAGAGCTCAGCTTGGTTATAAAACTCTGCATTGTAGACCCTTAAAGTTAAGTACAATGTATCCTACCTCTGGTGTCCAATTTATTACGGTCTTTATTTATGGGAAATGGTAATATTACAGAATATTACAGAATACTACCTAAGGGATTTTTTTTTTCATTACTGTACATATTTTATGTACACCTCTTAGCAGAGAACAAGTCTATCATTACTTTTAACAAAAGAACATGACAGGCCTTTTCCCATCAGCAGCAAAGAACAAAAGCCTTTAAAAATGCCAAGTAGGTGCTAGCTAGTACATTCAAACAGGTGAGAACCTGCTTGTAGATTTAAGCCACAGACATAAGTTATAGTAATTTTTAGTTCTCTGAAGTAGCATAAAACCAATTTTTACATTATCCTTCATATTATCTTTTCCTCAGCTAGATGCATTCCAAGTTTTTGGCTTGCACACACAAGCCTAAAAAAAAATGAGAATAAGAGCAAACAAACATACTATGCATGACTTAATTGAAAGGTCACAAAATTATTCTGAGCTCTCTTGTCTACAGAAAACTTACATTCACTAGTATTTATACTTTGACTCTTGACATCTGAGAAATTTCCTGGCAGACAGTTCTGCTTGCATAGAGACGGGACTATTGTCACAGGAATCAGAACAGAAGGTTAGAATTAGTTTTCTGCATAAACTTTCTCTTCAGAAATAAAAGGTTTGGGTTTTATTTTAAGTCTGTAGCAACAGAGAGGTTAGTGATTCAAATGCCAAAAGGAGAAAGCCTCAAGAGAATACCTAGGATTTATTTATTTCAACATTTTAATTATTTCTCCTCAGAAAGAACAAATCACAAAGCAAAACAGATGAGAACTGTGGCTTATTCTGCACGAATAAAATCTCCTTTTATAAAACCAGAAATCTATTTATTTTATTCAAAGCTTGACTGTAACAATGACCTGAATCTGAGACAACTTTCTGCTACTACAAATAGCGCAATGTCAGACCCAGTGACTGCATCCCTGTCTTTTAAGACAAAAACAAATACTGGGAGATTTGGAACAAGATCCAAACCAGGGGTTTCCATCCCAGCAGGTGACTTTTTAGATGGCATAGTTACAGATCAGGAGTAGAATATGCAATAGTCAGTTACCATACCTGGCCTGCTAAGGTGGCAAATGTTTCTCCTCTACCTTTCATTGTCTATAAATCTAGATTCCATTTTTTAAGAAGGAATGTCAATAACCAAAATAACATTAAAAGTTTTTTCTTAAAAAGTTCCACCAACTTTTTTCAAAATCTTTTTCTGGTTAGCTCTAAGGTAAGATGACTTAGTAGCAGAGATTCAAGCCAAGATTTGCTGACTCCCAGTGACTGTATCAGAGTTTCCACAGCTAAACAACATCTTTAAAGGTCTCATTGGTTTTATAGCTTAAGAATATGTTTCTGTTTTCTAAACAGTCCTGCTTGTAAAAAAGAAGTCAAATACTCCTCTTTAGTTCTAATAAAAATGACTGATGAAATACACTGAAATATGTCCAGTCTCTGAATCCAAAATGTAACTCACAATAACTGTAAATTGCTGCAGTTACTATACGTGTAGGTTACTTTAAGATATCTCCATAAACCCATTCAGAGCTGACTAATGTTCTATTATGATATACCCTACGAAGAAAAACTGTCCACAAATTCACACAAATTCAATACATTTTGTTTTTAAATGTTTGAAGTAGCATTCATGTACCTTTTACAAAGAATACTCTTTCTCCATTTATTCTTGATATCTTTTACAACTCTATTCCACATGCACATATTTCTCGAATGTTAAGAAATACAGTTAAACTCATGGCAAAGCTTTCAATAATCCTCACTAATATAATTCCATGTACTGTGTGATGTCATGATGCTGATAAAACCTGTTTTAAGGTTTGGCCAAGATCATGACTTGTGGGTCCTTTGACATTGACATCCTTTTGAACATGGATCTCACAGTGTCTTTGCGGAGACAGTAGGATGCATTTATAGAGGTCTCTGTGAGGTGCAGAGTCTGCATGTTGTGAAATAGGGATGGGCTGGTAACATAAGGATGAGAAAATAGATTCCAAGAAATTCTTGCTTTAAAAAGCAACTTTTGAAATCAGGAGTGAAAATGAAAGTGCTTTCTAGGAATCTCTATGTTTTGTGGAAGAGTTTTTATTTTGTTTATAAAGCATTAGGGTAAGCTGGGGAAAGATATTCTATATTTCCTTCTCTTTCAGTGGCAATCCACAAAACTTTTCCCAGTCTATCTGTTCTTCAGTGCCTTTTCTCATAAAATATTTTATGGCTTTCCAAAACAAGACAATTAGGAAAAAACCCAGTTTTGTGTGTGTCGTGGTTTAACCTGGCAGGCAGCCAAATATCACACAACCGCTTGCTCACTCCCCCCACCCCCAGCGGGACCGGGAGAGAATCGGAAGGGTAAGAGTGAGAAAAACTCATGGGTTGAGATAAAGANTCCTGGAACACGCCTACGATTCATATACCTAGCATGACATCACATGGTATGGAATACCCCATTGGCCAGCTGGACCAGCTGTCCTGACTATGTTCCCTCCCATTTTGTGCACCTAGCTCAGTCAGCAGCATGGCAGCTGTCCTTGACTAGCAAGGTACTTAGCAACAACTAAAAACATCAGTATGTTCTCAACATTCCTCTCGTAATAAATCCAAAACACAGCACTAGGAAGAAATTTAACCCTATCCCAGCCAAAACCAGGACAGATAGGGAGATTGATACATCAGTAATCAGCAGACATTCTGTCACTCTTTTAGACACAGGGAAGAAATACGAGGAAAGTTAGAAAAATAGTTTTTTATTAGATCTTTTATTATTACATTACTTCCCTGGAAGTCTTTGAAAGACGTGTAGATGAGGTGCTTAGGGACATGGTTTAGTGGGCATGGTAGTGTTGGGTTGACGGTTGGACTTGATGATTACTTAAAGGTCTTTTCCAACCTTAATGATTCTATGATTCTACATAGGTGAAAATACAGGCAAGCTTTAGGTACATAGTTCCTAAACTGGACAATTATCAATTGTTCCTACATTATCTTAAATGGCGTAAATAGAAGTGTATTCATTGAAGGACTCTATTTGCATGTTAAAAGGACTGCTGGAGTAAAAGAAGCTGTCCACTACACTTGATTCATTTCTTACTAAAATGGGAAATACGGTCTTTGAAGGGCTGTCTGATTTCAAAAGAGCATGCAATTATTTTAGATAGTAAGAGTCCATAGAGAGAGTGTAGTGGCACAGTCTAACCAAACAGGACAATGTGCTGTTGATTTTTGACCTTCTAATGTTCCAGACTGTCAGAAATTTTCGAAGTGACCTTTTATGCTGCAACATATTTGCCATTTTGTGTCAGCCTCTGATTTTCATGGGTATGTGAATCGGAGCAACTGCTGCTAATGTAAGGTTTTCACCTGAGCAAATGACTTATGCACGTGCCTGCACGCACACACACACACACGCACACACACACACACACACACAGAGTAAGTTTGCTTTGCCAACATTCAGAGAATGAGATCCATGCTGTGCTACAGATTACATCTCTCTGCTCCTCTTCCTCATTCAAACACTCACTATTTTTGTTTAATAAAAAACATTTGATGTTTGAAAAATATTTTGCAAGGCATTGAAGAATGTTTTTGAGAGAAAAAGAGAAACCATAACTCAAAGTACAGAAGGAATAACAACTAATATTTCCTTACTATAATTTTTTATCTACTTAGAAGAAAGGCATTTCCTTTCCAAAGTGAATAAAATCTAATGGTGAATGTACAGTAGTCTCTAAAAATGTGTATTATTTACCTTGACTTCTTCACTATACACATAAAAAATTCAGCCTTTCAACTTCTGGCCTCTAGAGACTTTTCAATCATTAACGAATTGCTTTCAGAGGCCTATCACATTAATTCTCTGAGGCAAGAGAGATTGGAGGGGTACGGGATAAAGAATTTAAATCAGGTCTCTTGACAGATTTTCAGAAGCAATTTAAAATTGAATGGTGGGACTTTTGCCACCCCCAGCCCCTCTGATAGAGGTCAGCTTCCCCCATCCACTCCTGGGAAAGGTATTTAATCCAACTGTGAACCAGGCTGGCTGAACCAGGCTGAAAGGAGCTGGCACGCAGGAGGATCACAAGTCCTCACAACCTCTGTTGGAGGGGCAGGCAGACAGCAGGCGTCAGTAACTTGGATTTTAATCTTCCTCCAGAAAACTGCAAGACTGTTGTCCAAAAAGCGGATTTGNACCATTTGATTGCAGAGCCAAACAAGAATCATGAGCAATATTTATTTTTATGTGGGTAGTTACATAGGAGAACTCCATCGCTGCAAGAAGCCAGATTGACTTCCACAGTACTAAACAAGAAATTTTATTTTCCTGGATATCAGTCAATCACATTTCAGATAAGTGACATTCCAGACAACTTCACACCTTCATTGTAAAATACATCAAATAACTAAGAGACTATTCAGAAGACTAAAATGAGTTTATTAGTGCTAATAGGCCAAGACTTTCCCCAGGAAGAAGAGAATCTAAAAAAGACAGGCATATCTTATTCACCATGCTTCCAATTTATTATTTCATAGACCAAGATGGAGCCATCTTTAGTGGGTTTTGATTCCAAATTCATAGAAGATCTTATTTTGTTATGTAAGAGGGTAGAAGCTTACTGTAACTCCTTCTCCCTGTAACTTTTCCCCCCTCCACAGAGGTTTAGCTGCCTGGGACCAAGAGTTCAAAGCCCAAATTGATATAACTTGTTGTATAACTTTCCCAGTTTTATAACTTTGGCTTAGACTGCTGAGAAAATTGCAAAGTTGTGAGAAGTTGCTGCAGAAAGATCTCTGGAGCCACGCAAGATCAAAACAATACAATTATAAAAAAATTCACATCAGAGAGAAGTTTATTTTCATTACCTGCTTCAGTGTAAGTGTTGTCACTGGCATTATTCAGAAAGAAATCAGACATTTGCAGAGGTAGATGCAAAGTAAGAAATCAGGTAAAGGCTGCATTAATTCCAAGTAAATACTTCAAAGTTGTGATGAACTGCTATTCATGAATATGTTAAGTGCTACACAACTTCTCCTTACCTGCTGGGCTGCAAGCACCAGGATCCTGGTCCTTTTCTTATGTAAATATGGTCCTTTTCCTTTTTGGAAAACACCAGCTGTCTCTCGACAGATTTAATCTCCATGGAAACCTGTTCACTGAGGAAGAGTTTTGTTGGGAAGGGGAGGAGTGGGACTGGTGCACTGCTCAGTCTTGCCCCAGGGACATACAGAAGTGGAACCTCAAAGGGCTCACAGATTCACGAGCCCATAGTAATAGTTACTGAGGAAAACAAAACTGGCCCCATCCTGGATGGCACAACTGAGAGAACAAGTCTCTTTAGACAACTTAGCTGGCTGTGGCAGAAATCAGAGCAGGCAGCTAACACATAGCAAGAAAAATGAATCTGGGCTGGGAGGGCTTTGCATGCCAGGATCTGCATAGGTACAACTGAAAGGATTGGAAAAAAATAAGGCAAAATGTCAGAATAAATCAAGGAAGTAGTGACATTTAATTGAAGAAACACTGAAACATCGGTTAGAGAGATCGTGGATGCGCTAACGTACCACACTGGGCTTCCATACACTGGTCAAATCGTATACGATCCTTTAATCCTTTAAAAACCGTTCTTTACACCTCTGAGGCATAATGGGAAGGTCTATCCAAATAGCATTTGGTCCTGATATGAGTAAGGGTGTATAATGTTGTAGGCTGAAAGCCTGAGAGAACCTCTGTCTCACCCAAGCACAAGCATTCACCAAACACAACAATAACAGTTAATCAGAAAAATTACAAAAGAAACAAGCAGTGTAAATTAATTATATTCCACTAAAAAGTTGATTTTCACAATTGTGACCAAAAAAAATCTTTCCATTTGTGAATCAGAAATTCTATGAAAGGAGAATAGCAACATGAAGGGCTCATTATGTCAACACTTGTATTTCCTGAAGAGGGTTCATAGGTCAAGGGTAGCGTTGGGGGAGTGTGTATGTTATATGGCACTGGAACTGAAGAGAGAAAAAGCTATGAATAACAGAGTTATATACAAAGCCCAGAGGATTTTATTTTAATTATATATTATTACTAGCTGTGCTGACGGAAGTGTTCGTGCATATGTCACTGTACAAAGTGAAAACAAAAAGTTTCAAAGCGTCGTTTTAATATATGTCCACTACCACAGGAAAGTCATAGGAAGACTTAAGTTATTTATTTATGTATTTTGTCCATGCTTGCAGTACAGATATTTAGTAGGCAGTGCCATTATCTACCACTGATATCAGACCAATCAAACTGAAAATTTGTAATTAATATTTGCAGTTGTGTAACCCAAAACTTATTTTTCCTTAAAGATGCATTGAATGAGAAACATGTGGTCAGTTTCCAAATTAGCAATATAGCTCAGAATTAATACAATTTTTTTTGTTGAATATCACAGAAGTGTGCAGTAAGTCCATCGATGCTAAGAGTGTTGTTATTTCACTGTAAGAAATACTACACAATCTGTAAGAAAACTTCTAAATTCACAGTTGTAAAAGAAAGGAAGGAAACATCCCCATTTTGCACAAACACATTGATAAATACTAGCCAGGAGAAACTGCATAATACCTTCTGGCAGATACTAGTTGCTGCTTTTGGAGGCAGAAGAAAGAAAATTTTCAACAAACTTACCTAAACCTCACCAAAGGCTCAACATTTATTTCATTATTCTTTTCAGTTTTGTTAAACACTTTTTGTCTTGAAAAAATTTGCAAACACTCAGGCATCTATATCACTGACAATTTGAATTCAAACAAAACCTTTCATTATAGAGTCTGAAATTAATCTATGACTCATGAATTCAACTTAGTCCTCATGCATTAATTTACCTACAAATCATTTGGACTCTGTTGCTAGAATCTTGGCATATTTCACTGCAGTACATTTAACTATTTAAAGAGGCCTGTAGTTTTCACAAGGGTTGCTCCTCCATTTTGAACAATTAACAAACTCGTTACTCATAGTGCAAGAAGGCTTGTCTTGCTGTGCACCTGAAAGAACTGAGGCTGTGACACCACCTTGTTTGCCACTTCCAGCTACCTGGTTGAAGAGGCTCCTGATCCATCTGCATTCTGTCTCTCAACCACACCTCCTCCTCTCTGCTAATGGCAGAATACTTGTGAAATCTCTCCCTGATCCACACCCATAAAAATGAATCAAGCAATATTAAAAGATTGAAATAGTATCTCACCTATTCTCAGGATCTCTTGAATGCAACAGCATTCTGGGACCAGTAAGCAATGAGCAGCTGCATCCAGGAAACTCATCAGCTAATGCAGTTGCTTTTAAGAGACTGTATATCCTCCAGCTTGGGATAAAGCCACACTTCAATCAGTATATAGAAATAAAATCTATTGGTCTTGTGATGTTGTGGTTGGGTTGATTCCTGAAATTATTTTCTTAAACTTATATACATATTTTAAAAAAGGATGCTTGGATATATTTGCCAGTTTAAATGATTAAGCCCAAAAGTCAGAACAAAAATTTAAACTGTCTACCCACTAAACTGCTGTAGCATTATCACAAACAGAATAAACAAAGCCCAGATCATTTATTTGTGCACTGGGAGGCAACCATACATAGAGTCTATGGCCTCCTGTGGTGTGTACAACACTAGGCTGAAGAACTCAGGCAGCAAAGGGATATTTGTTTCCAGGATAAAAGGTGAATGATCCAAGTGCCAGAAAGCATCCTTCTCTTTGAATACCAAGTATAAAATGTCCTGGGATCAATGTTTGCCTCCCATCAGCCACAAATCCATGTTATAACACTTGACCAAAAGAAATTGTTAAAGACTTCTTCAGAGAACTTGAAGTATGAACAGGAAATATCCGTACCATTTTTTCAGCAACCTGGTGGTTAGATACACTGTTCTTTAAGTGGTTTAACATCATGCTTATTCTATAAGCTTATCACCTTACAGATCTCTATGGCACTTCAAAACACCACAAGAATCTGGACCTGTTGACCCTAACATAAGTTCTTCTAACTAGTGTGTCCACTTTTTAGTTTTTCTAAACAAGCAGATATTTCTCAAGAATGGCTGATTTAGAGGCACTTCTAAAGAACATAGCTCTGGCTTTTCTAAAGCCTTTCTCATAGCTGGAAATTCCTAGAAACTGAAATATATAACTTGTCATTTTTTTGTACTGCAGCAGGATGTCCTTAGATATAGTGAATCCTTAAATGCTGGGGCAGGGGGAAGAGGGAACAAAATCTCTTGGAAATTGTCAAATTCGTTGTAGGCTTAATTTTCATACCTAGCTTTTTTCTGGATTTATGCCATTTACTAAACAAGTAAGCTAAACTGGCCAGTGAGAATATGTAAGAAAAATTTATAGTAGTCTCCAATGTCCTGTAACAATGTAAGAGTTAACCTGCCCGGTTTAGCACTAAATAATTATCCTATAGTCTGGGGACACTTCAGTCCATATTAAGGACTAACTGAAGTGAAGATGAAGAGGAAGGTAAGAAGAATTTGGTATAGAAATAAGGCCTCAACTTTACCTTTTTCAGGAACTACTAAGCATATGCTAAAATAATTTGTGGAGTAGGTATATAGAGAATTCAAACATCAGTGTGCAGTGGAACATGGTACTCAGGGGAGCAGTGAAGCCAGGAGTTGGTTAATAGCAGCATCCTCAGTAAGGCAACAGAGAAAAATGCCAATGAGCAAATGGAAAAGTGAAAGCAAAAGGATAGATCACAGTTTGAGTCAGAAAAATTTCTTCTATATTGAGAATAACAGGAGTTATACAGTGAACATCATTTGAACCAAAATTTCACACCACAGGAAAAGAACAGCCATCACAAAGAACAGGGAAGTGCACGAGTCAAAATGAAAGCAGCAGAGTATATATGGGTCCCTTGCCTACTCAGGTCCTTGTAACACTGTTGCATTGCGTGGAAGGACCTCTAACCTTTGTTCTGCTCTGAGCAAATGCAGTTATTGGATTAAATTGAAGATGAAGAACTTTTGCAGTTCTTAATATTTTCCTGAAAAATTCCTCATAATATTGTCAAAGAAAATTGTAATAATTGATGGTGGTTTTGCATGAAATAATTCCCCCCATCAAAAAGGAGTAAAAAGTAGTTGTCTCAAAAGCTTACAGAAAAATATCATTTCTGAATACAAAGTCATCCCAGAATAGGCAAAATTTTCACATAAACCTTAATGAATCAAAAATGTTATTCTTTTTCTTAAGTTCTAACAATAGCTATGTTTGAAGAGAATTAAATTTTTTTTTAAAAGAAATGAAAAATGCATAATTTAAACTTCCCTATGTTTAGTGAATACAAATCTTTGAAGCAGGGAGCTAAGCCTACCTGTTTATTGCAAACATTACTATAGCTTTAGTCCATTACTTATTGTCCTCTGGGTGGATGATTAAAGTCACCCATTGCATGAAATGTGACTTTTTAACTGAAATATTAATGATATGGTAGTTTAATATGTATTAATTAAAATAATGTTCTAATTGCTAGTTATAATCTGAAAGACACTTTTGGCATTGGATGTAGTTTACTGCCACAGCTGTGTTTTATACCTGCTTTCATGAATATTTGTTGATGCTATATTTTATATCCAACATAGTTCTTAAACTTATATTTATGCAGCATTTTTAATCTTTGTCTTTACTTTCTTTTCCATGTAAATTCTGTTTTAAAACTTTGTGGCATAGCGACTGGATTTCCCACCCAGCTTCAGCTTCCTCTGCTTTCTACTAAAACCATTTTGATCACTGTTTCATTGGATAAAAGGATTCTCTCCACTGGAGCTAAACCTCCATTCCTGGGGTTATTGTCCCCTGTATGTCCTGAAGTCACATTCACTCACTTAATACTGTTGTAAATTTGAGTGTAGGTTCTCAATTGAAAAAAAATTTAATTTCACAGAAATGTTAATTTTTTACACCAATGTCTTTTTCCCTTGCAAACCCTTTGTCTTTGTTTCCATTTTCTCAGTTCTTTTTACACTTTCTTTATCACAGCAATAGTTTTATTTGTGTAGAATAGCTAAGAAAATAAATTGCAAAAAGACCTCACTGTGCAAGACAAGAATCCTAAGGTACAGGGCTTTTTAGAAGAGGAAATATCTTTTGACCGAAAAATAACTCATATGTGATGTTGCTAGTTTTCTTTTTTTCTTAGGCCATGTTTTAACTGTTGTAAATATAAGATAAAGAACATTGCCTATACTTTAAAGAAACTAATGTTTTGTGATAGGAGATGAGAAAATAGAATTTCTATTAAGTGAGAAGTCCTAATATCCACAATCTTTTCTGAGTGAACTTTCAAAATTTCATATGAAGAAAAAATTCCAAAGCATTTCTACTCAGAAGCAATGAAACAGCTTGAGATTTTGTTTCAGAATGTATGACTGGGACAGTATAAGACTAATCCATTCTTCTCTGTCAAATAATGAAGTAAATGGAAATACAGTAATGCAACTGCAGAGAAAAAATCAGGTGTGGGGTTTTTTTTATTATGTCATTTGTTATCACTTTTAAATGATAGAAATGACAGATTAAGAAAACTGTTAGCTAGCAAGACTATTTATCAAGCAAGAAGGGACACATTACAATTAATGTACTGTAAATACCCATGCTTAGCCAAACTGTCTTAAATGAGAACATTTTCACACAGACCTTTTCATGCTGTTCCACAATTTTCTATTTTAAATTATTTGTATCAAAAGTTTGTCATAGAACTAAAAGCCAGTTAGTCTTGATGAGAATTCCTGTTGGAAAGGCATGTCATATTTTTCATCAAATATTCCAGTTGTAATAAAACTACTTTAAAATTTTCCCATCTTTTCAGAACAGTGAGAAAATATCATGACTATTATAGTTACTACAAAACTGATGAGCAGCTACTTCCAGTTTGATTCATCTTATCTGTGTAAAATTATAAAAAATGTGTATAAAGATAAATTTGGAAATGCAAAATGAAGCTCTCAGGCATAGCAACATTTTTTTTTTTTATTTTCATGCAATAAATATAATTGTATTTTCTGTGAAGGAACGTATGGACAAGTGATAATGTATAAGTGATTTAAGTCTGTAGACTCATTAATTATTGCATTATAAATTTCTTTCTGTATACTGTAGCATCGCCATTGCCACAGATATTGATGATACCTAATGGTATCAAAAGACTTCATAAGAATATTTTCTATTCTGAGGCGTTGATCATGCAGGTTGCTAAAGCAGAGATCCAGTTAGGCACTCTTTCTCCCCATTCCTTCAGCTTTTAAGGTATTCATTATTTTCATCTTTAAGCTACTTAAAAGCCTATATTTTAAGTGGAAAAAAAAATTATAAACCATCTCACGGTGCTGACAATTCATCATGTTGTTTTCTGAAAATCAAATCCCTAGCTTTCATAATATTCCATTCCAGAAACTTTTCCTGATGTCTGCTATAAACCTCACTTGCTACAGATGAAGCATTTTACTGTAATAGCTGGATTTTCCCTTTCCCAATACAGCTCTTTTTTACATAGTTTAAACTGTAGTCACCAGGCTCTCCTCCCTAACTTACAACTTCTTCAGTCTGTCTTATAGGTCAGACCAGCATTGGTTCTTGTCTTCTCAAGACTTTTTCAGTGGCCCATTTCTTACTTACAGCACAGCAGCAAAATCTGAAGAAAATATTCTAACTGAAGCCTTATCAATAATGCCTTGAGCAGAAGGACAGCTTGACACATTGACAATACCCCTACACCTGTTTACCACAGTGTAATGCTACTCAGTCACGATCAGTTTGGATCCATCTTCATCTCCAGACCTGCTTTTGCAGTTTGGTTGCCCAGATGTATAATTCCCATTCTATATTTTTGGACCTGATTGTCCCTACCTGTATGTAAAAACCTGGTGTTTCTCCTTAGTGAATTGCATTTTTTTTCCTAATAACTTCTCCAGTTTCTCAAGATTGTTTTGTCTTTTAATTCTCTCCTCAAGCATGTTTGTAGTTCCTCCTAGCTTGATGCCAGCTTAGATTTAAGAAGTAATACTTCCTTTATATATATATATCTATTTTGCTTATACACATAATAGTCTGTATCAGTTAACTGCACATTTATCTTAATTATGAATAGAATTCTAATTAATGTTTAATGCATTACCGAGGAATCAAATCAAGCATTCTGCCTGTCACAACAAAAAGAACAGAATTGAAAAGTAATAAACTATACATTATGTATTAGTGCCTAATGCAGCAAAATTTAAATGAAACTGTTTGTATGAATAAGGACTACCTAAACAATGAGTCTGCCAAATCAGGACCTTGGTTTTCCTACCTGACAATTTCAAATTCCTCAAAATGCTTTTATCCACATTTTAGAGGGCAGAGGCAAGATATAGCATACCTTGCTTTTTTGATATATTACTTTCCCGAGATTTTTCCATCTTATTTAGGACTAAACCATCCATGCATTTCAAAACACAAGAGCGTACAAAGTATCAGAATGTTTCAGCTGTAACAAAGGAAAGAAAAATTATATATATTTACGGATTAGCATTGATTTCTAAATTAGTCGGGAGCTGGCACTGAACATGAAGTATTGAGAGAACAGAATCATTCTTTATTGTATATCTGTTATACATGGAAGGAATTATTTAACTCTTTCTCCTCAGCTACAAAACTAGAATGCATTGCCAGGTGAGAACTCCTTGCAATATTTGCAAATTAGGCCATGAATAATTGAAAGTGTTTGGAAGTAACTCTGTTCACTGGGGAAATGTAATAGAACTTATTCAATTGTCTACAGTGAAATGTAAGTATATTTCCTTCATGTGTTGCATAAATATTTGATTAACCACTGTGCAAAGCATTAGTAAAGCAAATGCTCAGCATGAGACTGAAACCTGGTTGACATCCGTAAATAAAATGAATAAACTTCATTTTCCCCACCCAGGAAATGTCAAATGTAAGTTTGAAAATTTCAGTCTTTGATATTCTAATCTATTGAGTTGAAAAGAATAAGAAAATAAGCATTTAAAGTGATAGAACAGAAACAAAAAGATGTAGGCACTTACATTCACATGTTATAGTGAGGTGTGAACTCTGGTGTTTTGTCATTGTATGGTTAATTTGGAATTCATATTTCCTTGTCAGCTTTCTCAATCACCAGCTTACCAGCAAAAAAAATATATATTCACTTTCTGAAAAACTATATTCCCCACTTGGTGAGGTATGATTTATAATTGAAGTTCCATAGATAATTTCTCATTGATTAGAGAATTACATAGCTTGGACCAAATAATTTGTGCAAACTGATATCCACCATCCCTGTTTTGTTTGTAGAGGAGATGTGGGCAGTCTCTATTAGCAGTTATTAACTGTCATAAGAGCCTTTAAAAAGTAGTAATTTCATGGGTACATAGGAAAAAAAATCATCATTTAACCATTTCTAATACTAAAATAAAAACTTCAATTTTTTGTAAAAGTTCAGAAGTGTTTGACTCCAGTTTTTTCAGCTTAATTTCCAGAAATAAGAAATGCTAAGAATAGTTTTGAAAACCATGCTTCAATGTTATCTGTGAAGAGAAGTGATAGGGCTAGGAACTGAAATGGAAAAAACCAACAAAACTATTTCTTAGAGATTTTCACCCCAGTATTACAGACTAAAGATTCTGAGAGGTGAAGTGACTCTGGAAAATTAGGAAGGTCTGAAAAACCAAAGCAACCCTGTGAGCACATTGATATTTCCTGCTGATCATTGCTACAGGTTCAAGAGTCCTGTCATCTTCATGGTGTTCCAGTATAAAGCTAGGAGAGTAAGTTCATATATTTGTCAAAATGGACCTCCTGAACTTGTAGATACAGGACAACAGAGAGGAGCAACTATTCTGTTAAAAGTAATTATTTAAGAAATGGGCAAAATTCACATTAGTGCCATTAGGATTTTGACCATTAACAGATATAGTGAGATTATGGCACTATACATGTGCCTGTGGGACATCATGTATTGAGACATTCCTTTTTATTGCTCTCTCCAGCCCAAATAAATCTGTAAGACTCATATAAAATATATCTTTAAATGTCTTTGCCTCCCTATATTACACTGACAATTCAAAAAAGGCAATTTTGCCTAATACACATGATATTCTTTGTCATATGAATTTTCACCTCTTCATGAAATTGGTAAAGTAAAAGCTCATCACTTTTCAATATTTGTCTTTATTCTGTCATGTTATTATTGAGTTATATTCACTTGATTGATCTAATGGAGCATAATCCAATTGAATGCAGTGTTTCATATATTTTGTTATATTGCCGAAAAAATTGAATTTATGAAACAAATTAACCCAGTTGGATTACCTCATTTGTTTTAAGAAGAGATTATATGTTTGAAAGTGTTCTTCTGTTTAATTTATTACACTGAATTCTTCACTCATGAATTAGAGCACAGTGAAAGAAGAAAAAAAATCAAAGGGTGAAAGAAGACTGGATTATCTTTACAAGTTTTTTCTCCAGTGTTTACAGAGTCCCAGGTAAGAGCTGAGAATGAAGAATTATTGCTGAAGCATGCAAACTTGCTGTTCTGTTTTTTGCTCACCTAAAGTGACGTTATTCAATAAGTCTATTCCAATTGAATTTTGTGTTTATTTTTGTTCTCCCAAATGGTCCTTTCATATAATGTACGATTGCAGCTGTAACTTGATGTAATATGAATAAACGATGAAATATCTGGGATAGTAAAAATGTAAAGCTCTTTATACTATTTTCAACTTAGGAAATCTCTTTTGATTTATAGTGTGATATTGTGACCAATATTATTTTATGGGATTTATTGAAGAAGACATGGATTTCTACAGCTTCCAGCCCATGAAACCTTCATGAGAACAATGCATGATATAATGAAAGAGGAAGAAAATAGTTTTAAAAACCTCTGTTTGGCAGTCAGCAGCTAAGGAACACAGTAATAGAGATTCTGCACCATAGTCTCCTTGACTGGATGTCTTTTGGTTTCCATAAAATATATTACCAAGTATGACATATTGAACAACTTCCAGACACACCCAGAGGTGTATCCGCATACACTTGCTCTAAGTAAAGTGAAGCAATTTCCTTTACCCTCTGAACTTAGGCTGTTATTGTACTTGACATACTAAAACAGCTGGTCTGGCACTGTTTACTCTTGAATATCTCCATTTCTCAGGCACATCCAGTTTGTCTCAACCATTGTGTGGTATCTTCACATGTTCCCACAGGAAAAGGGAAACTGAAGAAAAGAAGTAACAAAAAAGAAGCCTAAATTCCCTGCCTATATCACTTTATTTTAATAATTTAAAATGAAGGTAAGTTTTGTTATTTTTATAAAGATCCTGAATGCTTGTCTAATTTTCTTCTTTGGTATGTTTCATTGTAATATAAAAAAAAAAAATCACTTTCAAAAATCAACTAATATAAACAGAACATTAAAAAAGCTGATGTCTAGAATAAAAAACATTTTTAACCACTGCAAAATGAAAAATAAAATAGAAACAATGCAAATACTTTTTTTTTGAAAAAAGATAAATATGAAATGGAAACAAAACTGTATTAAGATGAAGTTATTTTAAAAGCATTATTTTGAAGAAATTAAAATGAAGCTGCAGTGGGTTTAAATGCAGTCATTTAACAATCTATTTTGAAAGGCTTTCTTAAATCAAAATTAAATGTTCCAATTTTCTACTAAACACGTTTAGATTTTATCCCCCAAAACACATTTTTAAATACCTCTCCTATATGATAGTTCAAAATTTCTACTTTTTATTACAAAATGGGATGAGAAAATACTCTAACATTTTTAATTGAACTTAAACTAGCTTGTCTGCTATATAGATCCATGTGGTCTTTTTGGTAGTATTTTGGCTGCATAATTTAATTCACTGGTTTATTCGATCACTTTTATACTCTATTGTTTTTATTTCTAGTTGTTTCTTTTATTTTGGTTTCTTTCAGTACATTATTTTCTGTGTCTTCTCCTCCACACATTTCAAATCTCTCTGACCATGGTCTCACAACAATCCTTCTTCCCTTCCTGTCTAATGGCATCATGATACTAAAAATTAAGGTTCCCAACATGACAAGTTTAGGTTCCATATCAGAGAATAAAGCTGCCAGTGGCCCATAGGCACCAATGCTGCATGTGCCTGGGAAATATAAATTAGCAGATAACAGATGCTGCAAGGAAAACTGTGATTCTTACGGGCACCAAATTCCTGAACAGTTAGATGAAGCATGTGTGGGCTGCCGGTAAGCATTGCTGGAAAAGTGCCTGAGCCTTTTTGTGAATTTCCCTGCCTGCATCATCCTTCCCTTCCCTCCCCAGGTTCTCCCTGCTCCTATGGTTGGGGCTTTCTGGTCCACTGCTCCCCAGGCTCTCACTTCTCTCCTTTTATCTTCAGCCCTTATCTATTGCAATCTACCTAAGACTGTGTAATGCACCCAGCAGGGTTTCTGTAATTGCTCTCCTTAGAAAACACCTTTTTTCCTCTTTGTCCTTAGCCTTTGAAACTCTCATTTCACTAATTTCCGTTCCTAGCACCTCAGCTGGTCTTGATGTAACTTTCCCACCTGTTCACACATCATTCACTATCCTCTTTAATTTCACCTTACTTTGCCGTGTTACTTTACCTATATGCCAGGATTACAGCTGACCTGGGTGCATAGCATTTCTGTCCTCCTTTGCTACTTGTTCTTCTGATCCACATTCTACTAATAAGAATAACGTAACAAACTTTACAGATGTATTGGAAAACATATACACAAATAAGCAATATTCACTCTAACTCAAATAGAGGCTCCTCAACAGATAAAAGAATAAATTCTATCCTTGTGAAACCACCTAAGGAAGACCTATTTAATACTATGTTTTGCAGTGATAGGTCTTCTATGATATTTACAGAAGCAGGTTAAAAATCAACCCAACAACCCTTGATTACAGTATAGCAAGTACAGCACTCGTAAAAGTATTACAAGAAAGTGGAACATTCTACAGATGCACAAAACAGAGCTCAAAGCCAGTATTTTTTCTATGTGCACTATAAAAAGTACTGTATCTAATCATTCAATCCTCTGCTGTGAGGAGTGCCTCCTGGGGGGTGCCAAGTGCCTTCAACTCCTAAGTCTTTCTGTCTTTCTCCAGAAGCATTGGAAATTTGAGCTATAAAGCTGTAAGGTACTTCTTTATAAAATAATGCTTTCCATCTGACTTGAAGAGAAACCTTTCAAAGAAGGAATGAAAGCTACTGCTGAGACATTCTTGACAGAAAAGCAAGTTGATTCAAGTGGCTAGTTCTTATGTTTTTGTGATAACAATTCATCAAATCTTGGTAATCAAAAATGATGGAAAAGGAAATAAAAGGAAAAAATACATGGCAGCTAAATGGAGCTTTGAACCAACCCCAGACTTTGTGAAGTTTGACAAGATGTGAAAGTTTTATGTTTTATAGCTCTTTATATACTGAAAGCCATTGTTTCCATAATGTTGATTTTGCAGAAGACCATTTCATTTCTTGGTTTTCAGATAGCATTTTATGGTGACCTATCACTCCCAATTTCATCTTTTATGTCATGTTATGTTACCTTCCAAATTTCATAATAGAAATGGTTGAACAGGAAGTAACAGGGAGAACTTCAAATGAAAACCTTCAGGTATGCAAGGGACTGGGCTCTCCTTGCCACCCAGCTCCTGGCAGCCCCTAGACTGGCATGCCATGCTTGAATCTCCAAAGCACTGGAAAGAAAGGCCTGGCTGAGAGGAAAACCATACTAACATCCACCACCACATCAATTCTGTGTGTAGGAGATAGGAACTGAGGAGAAAGGGCATTAGCAGGCAGAATGTATCCCTTAGGATAGCCTAATGTGCCTAAAGTCCTAAGTACCATAGCGCCCTTTTAGGGCATTTTGTGTACACACATTACTTCACAGATATCAAAATCCTAGCCTCAAAGCCTTACTCATGGAGGCTGAGCCATTTATTTTTTCTTCTTACATGCCATCTCCACCCAGCCACTTGTAACCCAGAGAGCAGAGAAGAAGGAACATATCATCAAGAAACTTGAAAAAAAAATCCCAAACCACCAAAGCAAACAAAAACTTCCCTGTATGCTTTGGAATGTATCAAATTGTAAATGACAGTTATTTGCTGCAGACATCTACTTTTTAAAAGTATTGGAAGCAGAAAGCTCAACCACTGCATACACCCTGACCTGTTCTTGGATAATTTCCTTTGCTGAATCTAGCTTTGCTTGACCTCTGGCAACTCTTATCTTATTTGAATACTTTCTGACCTTTAAAACATTATTTGCTTTGTTGAAGAGGATATTTTTCCCATTTTTGGGGGGGTATTGCTTAATCCTAACACCATTTCAACATGAATAATCACCAGAATTCTTCTGTGTGATTTCCATCACCTCCCCACCCAGGTCTGGGTGTAGGTTCCAGATTGTATCTTCAGCTTCACAGGTATTTGGAAAGTTAAGATAGCTTACAATTTCCCACTATTCCCAGAAATATTTGGTTTTAATAATATTAAAAAGGTTTTTATCTATACTAAATGCATTGCATATAACAAGTCTGTTACAGATTTCAGCAATTTTGAAGTAGAATATCCATAATTCTTGTCCAGTGTGATTTTTAACATAATCAATTTCTTCTCACCCAGGATATGACTCAGGTCTCTAGCATAATCCGAACTGCAGTTCATACTACAAGATTATTTTAATGGAGGATATGATCCAAGGCAAAAGATACAACACAAAGAGAGAATTCACAGTTACATGCAGTTATATTCCAACTATCAAAAAAATCAAAAAATTTTGCACTTAACAGACAGGTTTCTAATTCTGCATAAATATAACATCTACGGGAAAAAAATTTTCTATTTTCCTTAGAAATATTCATCCTCTTCCTTCTCATATAGAGATCAGCAAAACTTTGCCAAGTATTACACCTCACTTGTAAGCTCTCTCTTTTCCCAGAGCCCCTTCTGGCCAACAGGCTATATTCTGTATTAAACTTCAGTCATTTGTCTAGACTTAGCTTTCTTGTATATATCTTTTCTAAATGGTCACCAGAAGGTACTTTTTTAGTCTCAGCAGGAGCCTGAAAATCCTGAGAAACTAGTGATAGGGTAGGGTAAGCAGAAATCCTGAGCTAACAAAAATTTCTGTGTGAAAAAGGTGGCTTACATTTTAACAAACCTTTACTTAAAACATATATAGTTTTCAATAAGGAGAAGAGTACGATGCGGAATGTTTTTCATTCTCATGGAGGGGAAGGTACAAGGAGATCCCTTAGTGCCTTACACGAGATTTCACACTATAGTTCCGTATTTGGGGAATAAAAATACTGACATTTTATGTTTTCACTGAATGAAATATAGGTCTGTTTTTTCATACCGGAGTGAATGTGGGCATTAATTTAAATGGAGGTTTCTTATTGGCATACCCAATGTGCAACTAGCTTCTTAGAAAGTACACATATTGGAGATTTAGTATGTTTAAACCACTCAATCTTTAGTTCACAAGCAACTGAAATTAAATAACAGGTTACTTAAGAGTCATGGAAACAATTAACAAAAAAAGACTTCTAATATATTATTAGCCAAGATTATTTCATCTTTCAAAAATCAGAAAAAATACCACCCACAGCTGCTTTCTCCAGCAGTGTTTTGGGAATGTTTAGCTTGATTAATTATATCACACTCCTTATTAGGGTTTAAAATAGCAAAACCATTCTCATATAATAACAAGTTAGCTTTGAAGATAAATCATTCCTAATGATTTTCCAATATATGTTTCTAATAAAGAAAAATATCACACTAATATATGTGCTAGATTTTTGTTTTGCATTTGTAATTAGCATGACAAAGTAGTATTTAATCATAGAATCATAGANTATACCATGATTGTCTAAGGACTTATAGATCAAAAAGTATTCTAGAGGTAATTGTTGAGTGCTGACAACTACTGACTAAGTAACTGATAATCCAAGGATGTTGCAGGACTTATGTCTAAAAAAGAAGAGAATATGAATTAAACAGAATACATACTACTAAAGATCATGGTTTGAGAGTTCTCTTTCTCATTTAACCAAAGGCAGATTTTGTGTGTTTCTCTGCACTCAAACAAAACTTTGGATTATAAAAAGAGGAATTTTAATAAGGGACTTGAAAGCAATATAGTGAAGAACATAAAAGGATGAAGCAACCATCACAAGCCAAAATATACTTATAGGAATTCCACATTTTTTATTGATAGGTGTGTCGCCTCTGTAGAAGGAATGACTAGGATTGTTCAGCCTAGGATGAAGGTGATGGAAAGAAGGTATAATAGAGATTGACAAAATCACTGTCCCTTCCATTTCTGCCCCAGGGGCTTTCTGAGCCACACATCACAGAAGGCTCAGAGAAAATTCTAGGGGGAAAAATCACTCTTTGCCATCTGATCTTCTCTGAGCGTTTCCTGCTGGCCATTGTCAGAGATCAGAGGCTGGGGTTGACCATCTGACCCATATGTGCACTCCTCTACAAATGCTTATTTAAAGACATCAGTATATTGTGCATTAAAAATCACAGCATGAATATAACCTCTAAGTTATGAATCTCAGCTGTGGAGGAAAAACATAGGAAGAGAGGCAATGTATCATATAACTCTAATCCTGCATCTGTAGTGAATTCTCCAATAATTTTTTTTACTCTTATCCTCAGATCCCTCTTAACATTTTATGTACAAAACCCTTTATAACCAATATTTCTATGAATTTAAAAATGTCTAGTTTTTCTCTGATGAATCGCTGAAGAATAAATATGTAACATTATTTACTACAAATCCATAATTATGTCCTATTCATACCCATCTCCCTCATGGTGACTGGTTGAAATAAAGTATTTGGTATATCATAAAGACAGTCCATCCCAAAACAATCTACTCATACGCAGGATGAAGAGATGGTTGTAAAGAGTTATTACTGGTCACACACAGCTTTGTGTGAAATTAACTACGAAGACTGGTATTGGTCATAATGACCAGAGATGCTTCTGGATTACTCGATTATCACCATCTGCCAGGCTGACGGTTGACCAAGTAAGAGCAAAAACTTAAGAAATCCAGTGCTTTTCTTATAAGTTCAGTTATAGGTACATATAATATACATATATATTGCCTCATGTAGGCAACAAATCCAAGAAATCACCACCGATAATCGTTGATGAAGCTTCCCTCCCCAAATCAAATAACAATTCTTTTTTTTTCCCTGACATCTTTCCTTCTTAATTGGTTCAAGAAAGATGATTCCTGGGATCATGAAAGACACTCTAATGCACTGTGTCACCAGTTCCAAACTATCAGGGAAAATATATGTGAACAACTGATATTACAGTATTATTATCTGACCTCCTTCCTTCCCGAGTGTGTTTAAGATTTTTTTAAAAAATTAATTAATGAAGTGGCAGAATGTAGAGTATGTAGAGAAATCCCCTTCTTATGCCAATATCTGTTTTGAAAAGAGACAGTAAAAGTGGCATGTTGTCTTATATCTGACAATACTATAACATTTGGAAGAATGTTTTACAAATGGAGTTAAAAAATAAGAGTAATTTGTTTCCACAGCAGGCAGACATACTTCTTATTCAGAGCTTTAGAATTCCTGGTAAGCGGGTATGGTACAAAAAGGAGAAAATAGAAGTAATCACAGAAAAGTTAGCTTGAAATGTATGCGGTTTTCTTTTTCAATCTTCTGTGTTTGAAGTCAAACTCCATGAAGTGCTTCAGTCTTGAAATCAGCATGACCTCTGGGGCAGTGAGGGTAAAATAAATATGAAAATAATGTGCTCCTAGAAATGACTGCACAGTATAATAGATTTCACTGTTAAGAAGCTTGTCTCAATATTCAGGCAAAATTTTTTTATCCTTACTTTCATCCTGTTAGTCCTATGAAAAGTTCAACTTCTGTAACTACAGATTATACTGCCGGTAATAAAATTATTCATCCTTGTAAAAATGTATTCCCAATATTTGTCTTCAGGAGGCAATAATGGATGGTCAAATATTGTTTTAGGATAATAATTATTAGTCACTTTGTGGGTCATTATTAGTCATTAGTTTGTGGGTATGAAAGTTGGCATCCTTTTTCCAAACAAGAATTTTATATTTCTTTTTTAAGAGGTTCATCTTCAATTACATCACTCACCTTTGACAGCATTTTATAATGCATTGTATTTTTGGTGGAGAAAGAAAAAGGGTGAAAGCATTACAAAGAAATAATTGAATGAGTCCATGCTGTTAATAAATTATTAATCAGAAGCTGATGAAGTGGCTTTCTGATATAAATTTCCACAACGGTGCTTTTGTTGAGTAAAGAGCAACTTTGCCTTTTATGACTTTAGGTCTATAAATATAGTGATGTTGTCTCTATAGTTAGCATAAATCTTCTCTAATGAAGATGGCTAAGTGTCAGGTATTAAGCTCATTTTGCTTCAATACCCACCTACTAGTCATTTTCCTTATTAGCTATTGCCAACATTCATGGTGGTGTGAGATATCAACACTAAAGGCAGTTAAGATGAACATCCTTTATCTGGTCAAGATGTTTTCTGTCAGCTCAGATTAAGACTCACTTGCAAAGCTGAGCAAACAAAGGTGCAGCTTTCTGGCACAGCTGAAACCTAGAGCAGAACTCCCATGCCTGTCTCCCTTCTTTGACAGCCACCTCCTCTTGGGACATAGATCTACCCTATTCCTAACTTTGAATTTGAAGCAAAGGTTCTGGTTTCTATTTCTAGTATTCTCATTGCCAGTATGCCCTTGACTAATGCAGACATGCTGCATTTTACTGTTTTTTCTTTAGAACAAACTGAATGTCACTTGCTTTTTGTGAGACTGAGTGACTACTCTAAATTTATGCATCCTATCATCTTGGAAATATTTTCACATTACACTGAAATAGAGCATTGACTAGTGAGTCACTTCAAAAAGGAAAATCTGACTGCAACCTCCATTTCCAAAGTTTATCCCGTTTCCTACATGATCATATTATATTATGCCATAGTTGATTATAGATTAGTTAATGTCTGCAGAGCCCACGAATATGAGGAAAAATCTCTAGCTATTACTGTAGCAGTGTTATTGTTGCAGGGCTTTATTGCTGGCAAAGATAAAACATTCGGTAAAACATGCCACTGAATAAATTTTGCTATATCATAGGAGCAGATGTCTTTTGGTTAATTATCTATACGAGCTGGCATTTTGCTCCATTGCCTCATAGCTGATCATTAAATATTGTGAGATTTAATATATTTGATTGCATAATACATTGGAGAAATTCTTCTTTGTCTTTCTTATAGAACACCTTAGGATAGAAGTATTTCATAGACAATATAAGTACTAGATCATAAAGTTAAGTACTATAACTTCAGACATTTAAATTCCTAAATGTATCCCAAAACCTCACGCTAAGTCTTAAAGTAACTAAAGCCCATTGGGATGTAAATTTCCAACATTAAATTTCCTTAGGTGCCTAGAGACCTGATCATGTCTAAAACTCTTTCAATTGGCAAGACAAGTATGCTAAGCACTTATCTACAGAGCTTAAGCAAAACATTCACCAAGAACACTTTGCAGATAGGTCACATAAAGAGCAAAATTAAACAACTGATGATAGTGCCTGGAAAGTGTTTCAGCTAACAAGTAAACAGACAGTGTTTTCAGGATACAGAAGATCTTGGGTTTTTCCATTCTCCATCTGTGGAGCCTTAGACTTGATTTTTAATTGAGAAACCCCAAATACTAAGTAATTGTAGCTGCTAGTAACTGCTAATAACTTGGGTGCTCCCATTTTTCTTTTTCTGTTGAAGCTATTCCACTTACACAGAGTAATTAAATATTGACTCAGTCAAAGACCATGAAAAACTGATTATATAACTGGTCAGTTCACACACAGAGGAGGAGGCAAGTGTAGCTTTCCCTTTCCACCATAAATTAGCAAAATATTAGTGGAAGAAGGAACTGGAACGCTGATTCTTTCCTCGAGGATGAGTGCTCTAATACGAGCAATAAAATCAATCTCTTTGGAAGATACTTATTTTCTTATGCAAAGTGGAACAATATCAAGAAGACAGATTGATGATCCCTCAGCTCATCTTCCTGATGGAGGCTAATGATT
Source organism: Pelecanoides urinatrix (assembly GCA_013400755.1). NCBI lineage: Eukaryota > Metazoa > Chordata > Aves > Procellariiformes > Procellariidae > Pelecanoides > Pelecanoides urinatrix. The sequence continues at coordinate 105,259 of VZTQ01014342.1, forward strand.
AAAACACTCTTTTGGGAGACATGGCTTCCAATCTGTTTGGAGGGATGAAACATTTAACACAGATCTCTCTGGACATTAGATATTTAATTACAGATCTGTGTTTAGACCTAGAGTCTTGAAGGTGGGCTGGTACTCAAGCTGTAGGGAAGTGAAAGATTTATTCCCCTGTCCTCAGCATCGTAAATGATGCCTGCTGAGCATGGCATCACATGGTATAGAATATCCCTTTGGCCAGTTAGGATCAGCTGTCCTGGCTATGCCCCCTGCCAGCTTCTTGTGCATCTCCATCCTTCTCAGTTGGTAGAGCTTGAGAAGCTGCAAAGGTCCTTGACTTAGTACAAGCACTACATAGCAACAACTAAGCATCAGTATGTTATCAACATTATTCTTATACTAAATCCAAAACACAGCATTATACCAGCTACTAGGATGAAAATTAACTCTATCCCAGCCAAAACCAGGACATGGAGTCAGAAACAATGCACAAGAAAACTGTTCCCAAGCACTAGCAAGGTATATTCAGCAGGTGCTCCATCTACAGACAGGGAGACTCTCACAGCAAGCTTGGTGGGAAGACACAAGTGGAGGTTTAGAGGGGAGAAAGGAGCAAAAACATTTCCTGTTCATTTTATTGAGTGACGTGTGGTCTGTGAAGGGTGTCCTTGTTAGTCTAATCTGCAGAGCCCTCACTTTGGGAAGCTGCAAGAGGAAAGGTGAGTTGTGAAAATGTTTAAGTTCATTTGAGTTTGGACCTGCCTGAGGTAAAGAAGCTGAAATTTTGTGAGTTGTGTCACTGCAGGAGGTGTGTTTGGACACTGTGGTTTATATCCATGATGAATTTCTTATATAAGAATCCTTAAAGCTGCCTTGAACTTGAAATGAGGGGGTTTTTTAGAGTTTTATATGTTGAATTTGAAAATAATTCGGTCTGAAATGAAATAAATATTCAATATTATAGGTCTGCTACTTTCAAAACAAATTATTGGCAATGAAACTGAACCTGAATGGTGACTAATTCAACTGATCTGTTTTCTAGATGTATCAACTAAATGTAACTATTATACTTTAAAATTACTTAAAATTATTTTCTTCCCTTAACAATGCTGTTTACATTTGTATTTACTATCTATAACAACAACTTAAAACTTGCAGTTACATTATTTTTTCTTCTATATAGAAAGAAATATTAAGCAGCTAAAAAAAAATCTAAGTTTAAAAAGCATTTTAAAATGCTTTACAGAATGACAGTTTGAGGTACTTAAAGCATCAGCTGAATCTACAGGGGGTAAATTGTCCTTGAAAGACACGAAGGCAGCTTAAAGGGGAATTTATAATCTCTCTCTTGGGTTTGACAATATTAATTTGTCTCAACTATTTTAGAAGTGCCCTGGCCACAGTGACACTTTCCTAGGTGCATTCTAATAAGGTGATACTGTCTCATTAAACGAGATGGCATTCAGCAGAGAACAAGACAACAACTCAAAAGCAATTGTCATGGAATATATGGTGATCTGATATTAATAAATGACAGTTGTATGTAGTTTATGAGATCAGAATAATTATTCTGTAAGCAAACCACAACACATTGTGTGTAGAGGCAATACCATATTTCAAACTGATATATAGAACTGTACACCATTGTTTTCTCAGCTAGGCTAGTATTTTTTCACTATCTATGAACTGCCAAGAGGTCATGTCAGTCATCGAATTTCCAATGTTGTGGGTGTTATGGTGTCATTCTTAGCTGTAGACAAGTGTTACCAGGCTGCCTATTGTCATATTCTTAGAAGCAATCATTTTAGGAAGCATTGCCATTGTTTTCAGAAGGTGTATATCATTTAAACAGATCTTGGCAGCAAGCAGATTTAATTCTTTCCTTGGGATGCTGGAGGAGAATGATTCTTAGATAGACTGAGGGTTGAGATATTAAGCAGAAAGAAGATCAAGAAAGTGCAGTTTGTTATCTCTCCACATGGTAGAAAGAAACAAAAGCAACCAACAGCCACATTTTGCGTCAAAGTGAAAGGAGGGCTGAGTAGAGTAATTTGGTGAAAGTTACCTTTGCCCAGCAGGAAGGAGAGTAGCTGCCACATACTGAGAAGAACATTTTTTCTTTTGTTGGCTGCTGTAACATTAGTGTACAAATCTTTATTTATTAAGGCTTTCTCAAGGCCATTTCTACAGGGTCATTTCAATCCTAGGATAACTGATGCCATTTGATTCCACAGAAAATCATCCATTAGAAAATATCCAAGCTGCTGGGCACATAGATAATCCACGTATTTCATTTAGGAACCCAACAGTGCTCTCATTGGACTTTCCATGAAGACTAATATTATTCTGGGAAGATTTTTGTATTTGTTATGCCACTTTTACTCTAGCATAAAATTGCCAAGTTCAGTGACAGTAATTCTGACATAGAGTGTGGTACTGCAAGGAATAAGAGAATTACTCCCAGCTGGATGAAAGAAGTTTTAGAACAGTATTTGAGACAGTAATTATTTTAAATATTTTAAATTACTAAGGTAATTCAGGGACAATACTTTTTTTCTGATTTTCTGCATTGGATCCTATTGACCACATACAGGCGCTAAAGAGCCCATGAAGTCCTTTATGTATCACTGAACCAGACCTGTCCTGTGTGCTAGGTTACTGACTCCCATCATCCCAGGTAGCAGAAAGCTTTGTGTGCACTGTGCTTGTAAGATGCCAAACACATATAAATTATGGTAATGATATATTTCAGTCAATTGTGACCCAAGGTATTAAAACTCTTATTTTACTGGGAAAAGTTGACAATGGCCAATGATAGTGAATGATAGTAGATTGATTAGAACAATATTAGAATCGATCTAACAATGTCAAGGTGGTTCATCCTATTTCAGGTGCAGATTCTGGGTAGCAGTTCATGCAGGGAATAAAAGAATTTGTATCTCCTATATAGTTGCAGGAAGTTCAGGACCCTGCAGCAGGCAGAGATACAGATATGGAGTTCACAAACATGTCCTTACTCCACTTGAAAGGAACAAACCAGTATCAACTACCATTTCGGTCTCTTCTCTTCCCCAGTTACTTCTTTTCAAATGCTCCTACTTGAAAACTGCCACTGAATTATGGCAGTACAGTTTGTGAAGAAAGAATTTCTTTTAGGAAATCAAATCCTTTGGCACTTCTGGGTCAAAAGCCAAGTGTTATCTTCTATTGGAAAAGTTATCAGAAGTTCACACACTGTTTGCAATATCAGTGCTATCAGTGTCAGAGACCTCTCACCAAGAATCCAGATTCACTCTGCACTAACCTGAAACTCCAAACAATTTCAGTCTTTGTGGTATAAACACAATTTATTTCTGTATAAGATATGAATAAATTTTAAATTTTAAAGGAAAACATGAAATTTATAAAGCACTATGCCATAGTAACTCCTATTTTAACATTAATAACTGTGATTGAATTAAACCCCTCTTTTCAAAACACATTTTTTTTCAATTTCCAGATTTTTTCCTAATAAAGACTCTGATTTATATACTTTCAGAAAGTTGTTTCTTCTTTACAGTCTGAGAGTGCCTTTTATCTTGATAGGCTCCATCCATGACGAGGGCTGAGGAAGCTGGCTGATGTCATTGCTACGCCACTCTCTATTATCTTTGAAAGTTCATGGGAGTCAAAGAAGGTTCCTGAGGACTCAAAAACTTCTATCTTCAAGAAGAGCAAGAAAGAGGATCCAGGGAACTACAGGCTGGTCAGCTTCACCTCGATCCCCTGGAAGGTGATGGGGCAAATAATCCTGGATGCCATTTCCAAACCTATTAAGAAGGTTTGGTCACCAAGTCACCAAGAAGGTGACTGTGAGTAGGCAGCATGGACTGACTGGGAAGTCAGGCCTGACCAGCCTGATAGGTCAGTCACTGTTGGTGTACCCCAGGGGCTCATATCGGGGCAAGTACTATTTAACCTCTTCATTAATAATCTGGACAATGGGACAGGCTGCACTCTCAGCAAGTGTGATGGTACAAACTTGGGAGGAGTGGCTGATAGACCAGATGGTTGTGCTGCCATTCACAGGGACTTCAACAGGCTGGAGAGATGGGCTGACAAGAATCTGATGAAGGTCAACAAAGCAAAAGGCCAAGTCCTGCACCTGAGTAGGAATAGCCTTGTGCATCAGTACACACAGTAGAGGCCAACCAGCTGGAAAACAGCTATACAGAAAAGAACCTGGGAGTCCTTGTGGACAGCAAGCTGGCCAGAAGCCAGCAATGTGCCCTTGTAGAAAAGAAGGCCTCCCGGGCTGCGTTAGGAAAAGTGTCACCAGCAGGTTGAGGGAGGTGACCCTTCCCCTCTACTTAGCACCAGTAAGACATATCTGCAGTGCTGGGTCCAACTCTGGGGAACCCAGTACAAGAGTCATGGACATACTGGAACAAGTTCAGTGACAGTTGGGGGGGCTTCGAACATCTGGCATACAAGGAGCAGCTGAGAAAGCTTGCATTGTTCAGCCTGGAGAAGTGAACACTCAGGGAGATCTTATCCATGTATATAAATACTTGCTGGGGGACTAAAGAAGATGGAGACAGACTCCTCTCAGTGGTGCCTGGTGAGGCAACAGGCATAAACTGAAACAGAGGAAATTCCACTTAAACATCAGAAAAAAACTCTTTTTTTTTATGGTGATGGTGGTCAAACACTGGCACAGGTTGCCCAGAGAGGTTGTGGAGTCTCTAGCCTTGGAGATATTCAAAATCCCACTGGACACCTCCCTCAGGAATCTGCTCTAGCTGGCCCTGCTGTGAGCAGGGGAGTTGGACTAGGTGATCTCCAGAGATGTGATCTCCAGAGGTGCCTTCCTGCCTCAACAATTCTATGATTCTGTGATTCAGTCACTTTTAACCAGCCATTGTCATAGCCTTGTCTACTAGATTTTATTTGGGCTTTAAGTTTCTATGTTTCAAATTCTGCTTTTATGTGATAAAGTCATCCTCATTCTTTTTCAAGAGAAGTCTGACTAAAATCGTTATTTTCCATATAAACAGCAAACTGCAACCTCACTGCCCAGTAATGCAGGTATAAGATCTGTTGCTGTTCATAAGCAATAGGAATATATTAATAAGGAAAACATTTGAAAATGAAAAACATGAATGACAAATTTCATTTGTTTCTATTTCTAAATTTATCTCAGCTAATTCTTATTTAAATAAAATAGAATCATATTTGTTATAGAATGGAAATGAAAGCAAATATTTGTTGTGGTTGAAAAAATTATATATTTATGTCATTAATATGTGATGCTGGAACTGGCAGGCAAATAGCAACCAGTGAGACTCCATTCTTACTTAACAAACATGACACCACCATTGATTTTTCAAACTGACTTTTTGTGAATTGCAAAATTGATTTTTGTGAAAAGAAAAAATTACGCTACATACAGAATGCCTTGCCCATTTATATGGCTAGAAATGACTAGTAGCAGAGTAAAAAAAGAAGAGAAATAATGATCTGGAAAAGAAATTAAATGTATTTTTTTCTCTAAAGAGCCTGTTGCCACAGGTTACCTCTTGTCCAACCATTTCTGCCTTCAGTTATCAAGAGCTTTTAGCTCTGGAACCTCACTATCTCCAGAATATGCATTTTCCACTTGTTCCTAGTAGGTGCACACATAATACAAGTCTTTGAAATATGCCTATATGACTATCGGTTACCTTTATTTGATGCTTTTCAGACTGAGGCTTCACTTGTTTTTCCAGTATGTCTGGGTGAGACAATGCAAACCAGCTATAAGCCATCAGCTAGAAGCAGATGTGTTTGTGGCCATACTGAGTGAGAGACAGTAACTCAGTAATGCAGCTGCATGGATTCTGATTGAAGACCTGTCAACTGAGGTCCTGCACAACTGCATAGCTGACTCATACCTGGCCATCTAGGTACATCTTTCTGCAAAAGACCAAGTAGATCTATTGCTCCCTAGGCATGTACAGGCAGTAAATGACAAATGAGTGATGTGATATAGCAGACAATTGCTGCACAGCAGCAATGTCTAGGGAAACAAGACTTGATTGTGTTTGCAAAATCCGGTGAACTTTAATACAGCCAGAAGCACTCACATGGAAATACCAAAAAGCTGCTGCAAAATAGCACCATTTATTTTTGTATCTTTCAGATTGTGCCTACCTGCAATATAGCTAGGATGGGAGACGAAACTCCCTGCAGTAGTTTGTTTATGTCAAGCAGATCTCTTACTATGCCTGTGGAGAGCAGCAGGTGAGAGAGGGCAGAGTCTTTGGTCCAGGAGAGGATGGCTGAATTGTAAGTCAGTTAAGGAAAGAGTTTCAGCCTACACATGTTCCCTGCAAGCACGAGTCCCTGAGGAAAGCGAGCAGATCAGATTAAAGCTGGCAGCAATAGGAAAGGAGTTGGTCCGTGAAGCGATAAGAGATCCCCTTTCCCACCACAAAAACCCCACAGTAAGAGAGTTGTGGAGAGAAAGGTAAATTTAGATAAATCACTACATAACACTTCCCCAAAGCGTATGGCTTGGCCTAAGTCACAGTGAGACTCTGTTGCTCCTAGGAAAGCATGGTTACCACCAGTGGCCAGGCTGTTCAGAAAGCATAGAAGCGACAGTGCCACAGGCACACACTCTTCAAAATAAAGGGGGAAGTACTGATTAAAAGATCGCTACAGAAAGGTAGTAACTAAAGTAGCAAACTAATCATTCAGAAAAGTTGACATTTGAATGCAAAGGTTTGTATCTTTTTGTGTGCTTTCTTTCAGTTTTTTCAAATATCAATGCTTTGGTGAATTTTTAAATGACCCACGCAGTCTGTGAATGTCACATTAGTACATTTATGCCACAGGTGATTGTTGTAGTTCAAGTTGAAATACATCTCTCCGGAAACTCCAGAAACCCTCCAGCTTTAACTCTCTTATTGTTACTAGCCTATTACACAAAACAGTTTTATCATTCTCCTGGGAGCACGAAGAAATTGAAAACAATATATATGCTTTATTTGGTAACTAAATTGTCACAAACTATAGAACAACTCTGAGCACCATAATAAATCAGTAGATAATGGGTTTCTTTATTTATTAACATGATAAAATAGACTAACATATTTGGCTCTAAATGTCTACCTAATTTTATGACATTGAATACAACTTCCCTGTACATAATATCACAACTGAACAATGATAAACATGCCTAATTCACAAATTCTCTGTGAATGTTGGGCATGACAGAACCCCAAAAGTTTCAGATGTCTGTTTCCAGACCTAGAAGCCAAACCTATTTTTAAAAACTCCCATAGCTCTAAGTCTTGAATTTGCATGTTTATTGCCCTGAGTTAATCTGGGAACTTGTCTGAATTTTCTTCTAATGAGAAAGAGGACTGTATTTTGGCTGCTTTGGGGCAGCAAGGAGCATTAACATTTCTGACTTCTCCTGAACTTTCTGCCCTTCTGGAAAAAAAGTGAGAGACACTACTGAGGCATGACCATTCAACCCCAGCATATGTTAGCTTCAATTTGACCCCTGCTGGCTAATCAACAATGGCAGAGAACTCCTGCCTCCACAAATAACTATACATTACAGAGGCAGAAATATGTTTGTAGTCAGGGACTGTTATATTTTAGAAAGGGAGTCATGCAAGCTTTAACAGCTGTGCATGCACTTTCAGTGCACACACATCTCCCAGGCTTCCTCTAGTCCCTTTCCCTCAATTGCTCAAACATCCCTTGACTAGAATCCATTTTTAGTTGGAATGAGAAGAACTTGAAAGAGGCAAAGGACAGATAGCAGGCCAGATGAGGCAGGATGCCCAGAAACAGAATCAAAATATTACAGAGTATTCCATCACCAGTGAGAACACTTCATTATTGAAGAAAGTACATGTAAATGCTGGATTGATTTTCTGATAGTACAGAACAGACCTGGCTTTGGCCTCATTAAAAACGAGAAAAATATCTTAAATATGGCTGTGGAACAATTGATACTTGTTATCTGACAGCACAAAAAGCAGTTTAAAAAATGCCTGTGAAACTCAGCGGCAACATTAGGTACAATTATGAGATATATGTTTAGACAAGCCTCTCAGAAACCGCTGTTTTTTGCAAAGTATTTCCTGTCTATTAATGATGCCAAAGTAAAACATTCTGCTCATGCTCTCTTCTATTTCAGTCCACGGGAAGTGTTTCCATTTTTAGCAGGGTGAGTATATTTTTTGAAGACTCTGAATCATTTGGCCGACACCTAGATACTAGATTGGTTGATAAATTAAAAAAACCTTGAAAGAACATTGAGGTATAATGAGGAATGTTCTTGAGGTCTTATATAACAGAAATAAATGTTCCAGAAGAAAAAGAGTGTTTTTTTCAAGCTCACCACTCATCAGCATTAACCAACAGGTACAACAAAATGGTATTTAACACTGTCCATTTATTCTCTGTCTGTAAGGAATGACCTCATCTGAGATAACTATCTACAGTCACTGCCTTTTTAAGAGAAGTCATTATATAAAAAGAGACTATGGCTGTAACAGCATGAGTTGCACAGGGAGAAAAGAGTACCGGCATAAGAAAATAATATGAGATAGCCATGCCCTCAGATGAAGGATCCATCTGTTCTATTTTCCTGCCTCTGACAATGCCCTACCTCTGACAGTGAACACCTGGAAAAGACGTTAAAGAAAGGATAAGTGTGCAGTGACACGGGTTTTGATACAGTGACGGTGGCCAGACGCCACCAGACGCCAGACACTGGAGAGGTGGCCAGAGGATGATAAGAGAGGATGAAATACATTAGATAGAACTTAGGCATGGCTGTCTTGTATTCACACAACACTAGTATCTTCAAAATCCTCATTTACCTTTTGCTTAACCCCTAGGCATACAGCCCTACTCTTCAGCAGTTCTAGTGACCAGTTATAGATGTAAAACCAATAGGACTGTGTCAAGAATACAGTTTCCAGAAACACATACCACATATGTCCCATTGAGGCACTGCTCTCTCATGAGGAGGCATGGGCCATTTAGGCTTGAAATGCTACAGGCAGTGCTAACAGACTAGTCTTATTTTACTTTTCACTTATTTTTTTGTGAAATTTTACTCCATTAAACCGATTTGCATTTGCTTGAAAGCAGAGTAAACAGGAATTCAAACCAGACACTGTAAACTTTCATATCTCCCAGTGTATGGATGTTATTACTTTATTTTCTCTGTAATTCATTTCTTGGAAAAAGGTAAAGAAGAAATGTTTCTATTAGGTTATTTTGAGGGTTTTTTTTCTTGTGAATGAGTGATTTTGTTGGATCTCATCTTTATTGCCATAACTGAGTTCACCAGAACGCACTGAAATGATACTTCCCTAAACGAGACTGTCTGCATCATTAGCAGTAATATCTTAAACTGAGACACCCTAAGCTGCATGTGTCCTTAACTAAATGTCTTGCCACAAGAGGCTTTCATTAGTATTCTATATTTCAAAAGCTCTAATGAGGCCTCTTCAGCAGAAGGTGTCCTTAAAGTTGTATCCTTGACAAACATCTTCTTAATGTTAATTACATTAGAAGAGAGAGTCGGAGAATGAAATGTCTAAATTGGCAAGGATGAAAATTATGTACTAAGCATGTTCCAAACCATGTAAAACAATTAACGTTTACGGAGCATTTACAACCAACATTAAGTCTTCAGCCTAGTCATTAAAGACACCATTTCCAATGAAAAAGAGTGCAGTGTTCCAACCCAGCAGATCCAGTAGTACTATTGAAATGTAGGCATGAAGTTTCTACCTTAGATGCATCTGAACACTAAATGATTTTTTCCATTGCATGAGTTAGAAAAGTGTAATTTCTTTCATGCGTTAGAACATACTTCCACATAATTTGGCTTAAGAATTTAAACAGAGCTAGTAAGAATGGAAAAGTTTGTTATAGTCAACAAAACAGGTTTTTATGGAGGAAAAGAGTTAAATATTAAAACTAGTTGAATTTTACAGTGATTGTGGTTTGCATTTTACTGTCTAGGTTTGTATTCAACACAGAAGAGAAGCATTTAAACTTAAGGGATCGAAGCAAGAATATAAACCACAACAGCAACACAAGTCTAAATTGTCCTTTGAAAGACAAAAAAGAAAATATTATGGTTTGAACAGAACATACAGAAATGTAAAATGCACGAACACCGTAATAAATGGCTGGAAAGGGAATACATGAATTAGATTGCCCTGAAGATGATGCATTTACAGTGTCATTACCGAGCTTAGCTGCTTAAATTGGCACTGAGGTGATGCCTAGATGTGTAAATCATTTTGTGGTTTTAGGAACCTCAATTTAAGTTTACCATGCATGAAGATAAAATTTTATCTTTTTCTGCCAATAAAGTTTATCTGGAATGCATTCTTGACTGACAGTAGGCAGCATTCTATCTCCAGTCTGTTTAAAGTCTTATTTGAGGAAACAGCAACTTTGATTCCATCGAGAACACTTGATAAATCCCTGCTAGTGGCTACTCTGCAGGATATATTAACCAATGCCTTATTTACCCATATTTATTCTTACCCTTCTATGCAGTTTTAGGACAGATAATTTCCTGACTTGGGGACAAAAATACTCCCTTGTACAAATGTAGGGTGTATAGACATTCAGTAAGTAGGCTTGTGCTTTATGTTAGAAGTTGCTCTAAAGGAGGACAGGCAATGTTCAATATGAGATCAGGCACAGGAATGAAGCTAACACTGCACTCCAATAATTTTTCTTTAGCTTCAGAATCTTCCTTCAGAAAGAATGAGCACTTTTTGTATGCTTTGAGACTGGAAACCTGGGCTTAACATTGGGTTGGGACTAGATTTATTGCTAAGTAACAAGCAAATAAAATGAGCTATGGAAGAGGTGATTCTAATAAGTGAAAGGAGAGATAAACCTATGGTGTGTCATGCAAGCCAAAAGGTTTTTCTAGAGCTGTGGCAAATAGCTCACCAGTGCTCTAAATAATATTGCTTGGTTTTGGTGAGAGAAAAAGAACAAAAGAGAAGGCAGTAATAATAGCTTTATTTCACTTTCATTACCATTATGTTGCAAGTGGTGTTCCTGTCAGTTCCATAATATGTCTCAGTTAGTAGTTCAATGGAGAAGAAAAAAACAAACCTAGGATTTTTTATGCAATCACCGAATAATGAATGTGACCCATTTTTTTATTCAAGGAAAAACTGTACTACTGTCATAAAAACCATGGGAAAAAAAGCACATTAGTTATCCAGTTCCTTTTGCAAGACTGTGAATTTCTCAGAAACAAAAAGAAGTGCTATTTATTCATATTTCCTTGCTGAGATTCCTTCTTTTCCCAAATCTTGTGGTCTTGTAATGCCACTTACATTTATTGCAAGAGGACACATATGTTTACACATGTATACATGTTTATTTATGCCTGAATATGCTTAAAGCATGAATATTTCTTTTTGAGAAATACACCGGGAAAATAAAGTAATAGGCAATAAAAATAGCTTAGATTTTAATGTAATTGTGTTCTTATTTCTGTGATATCAATACGCATATATTTTCAATTTGCAGTTGGCAATTGCAAGGATGGAAAAGCTATTTGAAAACCAGCAGGAAGCAGAATTATGAAAAGAAGAATAGGGCAATGGTAAATAACATGTTTCATTCTGTAACGCAATATATGCTGACAATTCAACTTTATGTATATATTTTATGATGGTTTCAGTGATATAAACAATTATCCCAGATGGATTTAGAAATTTATTAATTGCAAAATACTTCAAGAAAATCTAGTAGTATGAAGGTGTTGGAGCAGATTATACTACTTGTGGGTGCAATGTGCTCGACAGTCTTAAAAAAAGATAAGGCATATATGAACACTTGGCAGAAATTTTGATGCTGATTTCAGCGAGCAGTAACAGAGATGAAGTATAACAAATATGAAGTATTTGGTGTTTTGTAAGCATTTTAAGCCATTCACAGGTTTGCAGCATCATCCAGCCCCAGAGTACTCTGGTCTTCGACAATTCTGATGTCACAATTCCTTTCCAGTTGAAGGAAAAGCCCACCCAAAAGTGACCAGATAAAGGTACAGACAAGATATGTCCATAACTAGGGCTTCTGGTATATTATAGTAAGAGCTCAAACCTTTAGGTTAAAAGAAAAATTGTTGCTTTACAGATTTTGAAATTAAGTATGAAAATTCAACCCAACTATCTTGTGCAGCACAATCTGTCTGAATTTACAGACAGTATAATTACTGCTGAGAGGTATCAGCAGCACCAGCTGTTTCTCATAAGGTGCCACTGCAAACGTTCAAAGCTTTGAGAGGCTCCTCAGTCTCAAAACACATGCCTGAGTATGGAAGAGTGTCTGAAAGAGAACAGTGCTGCAGATCCACTTGACTTTTTTTAAGTAATAGTTTTAAGTATAGAGAGGCCTTGCTGACTTTCGTGTCTCTCTGAGGAGCCCTTACTGATAATTAAAATAAGAAAGTGAAGACATTTATGCTGCTGTTCTCCACCTCTCAGCAAAGGGTGAGAGAGGGATGTAGCTACCACATGTCCAAGCTGAGAGTGTGAGCTTCACACAGTGCCATGTTTACGGTCAAAGACTGAACTATCCCTTCCCTGTCCTGAATCCTTTCCGAAAGAAACTCTGGAGACATTCACAGAAAAAAAAATGTTTGTAAAAGAGAAGCTGATGGGTCAGGTGTCCCTAACCCCTCTATTCCCTACGGAGTCTCTGCTGTCCCTCAGCACCACCTATTCAATAGCATTTACCGTCACCCAATGATTTGAATGATGAGATGGTTGCTTTTTGCTTTGTTTCCAATAAATGAAGTTGCAATAGACAGAATTTAGTGTAAGTCCATTGATTTTACAGTCATCTCAGTAGTAGAGATTGTTAAAGTCATTCAGACACTGTCTTCATAACCATGATACGCAAGAGAGTTACCTTCAATTCTCCAAGACATAACTAATGTAGACAGTGTATTTTGGGAGTCAACACAAGTGCTCGTTTGCTTTTCAAGGTTCAGAGTTGTGAATGGACAGAGACACCAGTAAAGGGTCACTATCTGAAAACCACCTACAGTTTTGTTTGAGTTTTGCTGAGGTTCAGTCTGTAAGGAAGAGACAAAATGCAAGTTCTGAACTGTAGGAGAATTTGGCAGTACAACTGGGTCAGACCAAGTGATAGCACAGCAGCTGTGCAAGAAGTTTCTTACTCTCAGCATATGAATCAAGAAAGCCATTTAATCTACCAAGCACTTTATATAACAAGTTGAAAGTCTTCAAAAAAATAGTAAATCTTTCTTTTTCTTTAAAGACTGCCAAGTCTGCCTCTTTGCTGCTGAATTAAATGGAGCCTGAGAAGTTAAAGTCTGGGGTTTTTTTTATGTGATCTGGAAAAGGATCCGGAAATAAAAATGCAATGTTTTATTTGGAATAGATTTAAGTATTTCAAGTATAAATTAAAGAAATTAAAATTTGTTACCAGCACATAGGACAAAGATGGCTGGAAAGCCATTTCAGGGACTCTGAATCCTAGGTCCCATTTTCTAGTTTCATAGTTCATGTTCTAAGAGAAACACAAGCCTGTGTAGTGCTTGTATCCATTACTGTGTACAAACAAGCACCAATTTACATACAGAAAGCTGAACAGAATGTATGCTAAGCCTTTCATTAGCTTTTCTGTTCCTTTATGGCCATGAGAGTTCAGTTCTCTAAACACATACTATCTAGTTTCTTAGAAGATGAAGTTAAGGGATAGGATCCATTTGTCTTAACACAGGTGACTAGAGCCATTGGGTACAGCGGAACATCTACAAGGGGCTGACAGCTAGGAGCTGGACTTAGGGAGTTCTGCACCTCTGGTGTGGTAGCTGTAGACCAACAACACCTGAAATTATATTATATACATATGTTTAAAACATTGACACTCTGCCCCTTGACACCCTGCCCCTTTACCAACTTCGACATGTAGGCAGGATGCCACCCACATCATCCAAAATGACGTGTAGGGCACACTACTGGCATGTAAGGTATGATTCTCTCACATCACACTACCATTGGTGGAGCCAAGGGGTGGCGCAACTCTTACCTGCAATCAAAAGGCATTTAACACAATTGGCTGTGGCTGTCAGATGACCTGGACATTGTGTCCCTGACAGTCCACCGGAGCCATAGCATCACTTACGATCCTGTGTTTGCTATCAGTGATTGGGTGAGTGACCATGTGGGTGCATTGTTGCTCATCTTTCTTACTGCCTTAATAACATTTGACTTATAATGCATTGTCAGACTACATTACCATTCAAACCACATCACCCTATCTATGCTATTGCTCATAAACCCACACACAACCTGAACGTGATGAATGTTCTTCTGATATGACCAAAAAAGAAGCTAAGGGCTCTACCCAACTGTGCAACTGGTCATGTGGAGAGAACAGTCAAGAGGGGTTTTTCCCATAAGAATTTTCATGTAAGAGGAATTTGAGTACAAACAACCTCTCTTGCTGTCTGAAGACTGCAAGAATTCTGACCAGCTCTGCAGGGTCAAGCACCCAAGCTACAATCCTCAGAACAGGATCTTTACATCTCTCAGCCTGCTACCTTAACTTTGCTCCCTACCATTAAATGTTACAGGGAGATTTTTTTTTAAAAAGTTTTTTGTATTCACCTTTACAAAATCTTAGCTGGCTATTCCCCCATTCATGGGCTGTGCCATTTATTGATTTATAATGATAAAACAGGAATTACTCTTTGAATTACTTCTTAAAGAAGACTCCTTCCTCTGACTGGAGAAGAAATCTAAGATAACTAGCCAGTGAATTCATTCTTAAAGATCAGCCAAATCTGGAACCATATGAGCCTAGAAATTTTGCTTCCACAAATATCATAAGACCCCTGAACTATTAACTTTCTGGAGTTTACTTTAGATGTAATAGTAAGTTATTTGACCAAAACCTTTCTTCTGGTTCAAAAACACACACAGTGTCTTTTTGTCCCTGTTTTCTAATTTAATGTGCGCTCCCATGCCTCAATCCAAGTTTAGCAATAGCATAGAGTCAGGTTTGAAGCCTCTGTGAGTTTCCAGCCAATCTGAAGCAGAAAGTGCTCCAAAATCCATGCAATATTAATCTCATAAGATGACATTGCAATAGGAAAGTTTCTTAGCTTTTTTTTCCTAGGCTCCTGAGAACTGAAGTGTTACTGTATGAACTTGCAGAGTACTAAAAAGTCACAGCTGTAACAGGATTTTATTAAGACATTTTATATTTGCAAAACGAGTAATTCTAGTAAGAGCCGTATTTTCATGTGACTAACCTACAGGTTATCTGTCAAAAAAAAATTAATTCAGCAGTATTGAAGTTTATACATATGGATGGGTAATACTAGGCAAATGTTATTGAACAGAGCATTTTCCCTGACATAAAGCAGAGTTCATTCCTCTCTCCTTCCCTGGCACAGAGCAGAGTCTCTTGTCTCTTTGCAGCACAAGTGAAGCTAATGGCAATGGACACTTTTTCACTCAGTGTGAGTATTTGAGAATATGGTTCATCAGTGCTCTTTTCAAGGACCACTACTTGTAAAGGGGGTGAGACTACATGATGGATGGATTCTGTGTCTGAAAATATGGTATAGCCTTAACACTTTATTTCTGATATTTCCTGAATAATACTCTACTCTTGAGTGAATTGTTCACTCCCTTGAGTTTCAGAAGATCTACCCTGTTTCATTGTCAGAAATGGTCTATATCAATTCAATTCAGTTTAGACAGTTCCTTTCCCAAGGTGATTACAATCTAAAATGCAGGCACACGAAGTGCAGGGCAAAGTGGCTGAAAGTGATCAAGAGAGCATGCTTCGTTGCTAATATTTATGTTGGAATCTAAACAAATATTCAGCTCGTTTGGGTGTGTGAATCATATAAATGTCCTCATGTTTAGCATTTCAGTATCTGGGTAATCACTAATAAACCTACAGCCTCTCAGATGACTTAAACATCATCAGTTCTTTGATCCGTCAACTGAGCAGGCATTTTAAAATGTATTTTAAACTATAGTTTTTCTCCCTGCATTCTCTGTCATATTCTACTTATGTAAAGTTGGGCTATATTTATGCAAACTCAGTTTTGTTGCATGAAATATAGTGATTCTGAGTTTTCTTTTGGCATTCTGGAGTGCAAATTTTCTTTGAATTAATTATTTTAATTCAGTCACTATAATAAAATTCAACTGACTGTCATAATTTATTTTAAGGATTATTCTGGTTAATATATTCCTTGCCACAGCAAGTAACCCTGGTGGATAAGTCTTAAAAGTTTCAAATGTCAGAAGACTTTTAAATGTTTTAATATGCTACTTTGAAAGTTTGACAACAATCCACAAATTCCCTCTGCTCTTATTCAGTCTTCTAAATGCCAGAGAGGGATTTTTTTTTAAGATTCTCCAAATGTTTTGCCACAGAATTGGCTAATTAACTTTCAGACTTGTTGCTCAGATACTTTCCCACCAGAAAACATTTTATTTAAATAAAATAAACAAACATGTTATGTTTGTCCTTCAGTTCTATTTCAAAGAATCTGTCTACTTAGATTTCTCTTTAAAAGGAAATATTATTGGAGAAGGATTCTCTAATGAATCACTTCAGAAACAAACAACACCCCCGCCACACCACCAACAATATATTGCAACCTTTGTTTTAATTATAGTTAATATGACTAATTTTCAAATACACTGTATAGGGCAAAGTAAGTGACTGTCAATAGCTAGGAAGAGAATATTTCTATATTTAACAGGACAGAACACTTTGAGAAAATAGTTGTCAGACAATGATTCTTAACAGGTAAAATTAGAAATCATATTTTATTCTAACTGTATGGTATTAAGTCTCCTTAACAAATTCACATCCAAACAAAAGTAATTCAAATCTGTATTTGAATCTCTGCACCCTTAGGAACAGTTTAACTTGCTTCTAGCCATTTTGAAAAACTATTCCACATATTGGCAAATTCTCATATGTGGAAGCACTGAACAGAAGAGATTTATTGCAGCTTCTGTGACTCTAGAGCTACTTTTCCAATGTCTACCCTTTGAAGACTCAAGATTCTTCTAAATTTTATGATTTAGAAGAGTCACATCAGCCAATTAAGTGAAAGCCCAGGTGAATAATTTTAGGGAAATGAGCTCCAAAATGTGCCATTTATATAAAGACTCTGTTTGCCCTACAAAACATAAAAGGGAAGATTAGGGACCAGGATCTTTCCAATAGTTCCTTGCAGTACCAGACATGTAAATGACACAAGACAACATGCTGGACAGACTCCCTTCTGTCAACAAGCAAAATAGGCTGGAGTGGAAAAACTAAGGAAAGACTAAGGTGATGTGCTGGGAGAAGTGAGCACAAGATGGACAGCCTGTGAGAGTTGAGTCTATTACCTTTAGGATTTGTATTTTTCTTCAAATATGATCAAGAACCTAGAATTCCTGCAATCCAGCAGTGTCCTGCTGTCAGTAAACACTTCTGAAACTCTTTATTCCACCATACCTTTCTGCCAGCTGGTCTCCATGGAAGGTAGCAAATCACTAAAGAAATTAGTTCTACATACTTTATCCCTGTCATTGAACTGCGTAAGAAATCATTACGATGCCAAATACATACATTTTTAAAATTTTGTTTAAAGATCCCAACCTCAGAAATTGTATACATTAAGTTACATTTTTGAAAATCATTACTGTTATAAAGTCAGATGTTCATCAGGCACTCATCAATCAAGCAATTCCAAATTCAATGGCCAGAAGTGAATATTTTGAGAGTCATTATCCTCTTTTCTGGCAAAATTTACTCCTTGCATGCCAGAAAACTATGATTTCCAGTAAATTCTTAACAAACATCCTAGAACTTGAAAGCGGTGTGACTGTCTTCAAAGGAATGACATCTGTAAGTCATGTATAGTGAATGAGAGATGCTTCCGTCTGGCCTTATTCTCAAATGTTGAGCCTTTTTGTACACAGTGTACACCATCCCAAACTAGGAGTTAAATGCTACTTTTTCTTGCCTTTGTTGGAAAATTTTCTTTTGAAACACTACTTTCACGAATTCCACAGTAAGTGCCAAAGGCCTGGGATATCTCTGCTGAGAATTTGCATTTTAGGATGCAAATTTGTACTGATAGAAAAATACAGAAATTATATATACTCCTTTTAGAGACTTTATTATACCTTTATAGTAAGATTTAAGTCAACTTGTGCCTGCCCGGATGGCTGTAACTACTACAGTGAAAGCTTTTAGGATGTAGACAGATAAATCATGGAATTTAAATTTCACACCAATGCAAAATAATGTCATATAATTAAAAATTTCCGTATGCCATTTATTTTAATATCACTGAAGTATCCTCAGTATTTCCAACTGTCAAAGCCACAATAAAGTGAGTCAAAGTTGTCCTTGAAAAGTTACTCAGACACCCAAATCCTGACTGATTTTTCATATTACGGAAACTCTACTGTCAAGTGAGAACTTGGAAATTTTAAAAAAAGCCTTGAAATGTAGCAAGTAATTGAGAGTAAGAGAGGAATTTAATTAATATTTGCAAGTCCTAAACCATGGTGAAAATAAGTGGTGGGTAATCGTTTTTCAGCTCATTTTCTCAGGGACAAACAGTTTAGGTGACCAAGTTCTGTCTTTCCACCTGCATTTTCCTCCTGATTTCTTTAGAAACTTTGCCAATCTCCATCTAGCTCAACAGAAGAACAGAGGTTTCAAAAAACAGAGGTCTCTGTAGCACAGACAAAGCCTGTAGGGCAAATTCTTGCCTGTTTAGACAACAGAGAATCTACACCAGGTAGAGCTCTTTCCCAAATGTAGCAATAGTTTCAATAAGCACATGTAGGAAATGAAGTCTCACTGTTTCTGCTGCTCCCCATCTCTTGTAGAGAAAAGGCAGACAAATTAAATGAAGGAATCAATGGAGACTTTTGAATCCCCAGATCACAGATCTATATCAAATATAGAGAGGAAAAGGAAAAGCAAGAAGCTATTCATGAAGATAATCATAATTACCTTCCCAACAGGGTTCTTGCAAGAATAGCTGACGTGTGGAGACAGCATAGAAAAATAGTTTGTGGTGTTCTCTGCTGAATCTGTACAGTAGACGTAGACAAAATAAGCCACATGTGAATCATTCTGCTGATCCCCCACTGCTGGAACAGTTTCATGAAAGATTGGTCCATCTGATTCCAGACAAAATTATTTCACTCTCTGAGGCAGATCTCTTTTTGACTTGTAGAACATTTCCTATCAAAGATGGGGGGGGGGGGTTAAGTCATTAAAGAAGTATTGTAAGAAGTATTGTTTCAGATCTGATGTTAATTTTTATATTTGCTATGAAGATATCAAATATTAATATGTCAAATGGCGTATGCAGTAAATGATAAATTACCAGTTTGGTATATCACTGAAATCTGTAACAACATATTGGAAACACAACTAAAGCATTTTTACAGCATTTGATTAAAATTAATTCTGAGTCCACTAACAGTATAATAACATTTAGTGTCAATCATTTTAAAAGTATTCTGTGTCATAGGGGAAGAAGGCTATTATCAAGTCTAGGAATTAACAGAAGTGTCAAGCAAAAAAATAGCCTGTCATACTGCTGCTAATACTGATTAAAATCTAAGACACCTTCCCCTTTCACATACAACTTAACAGGAGATAGGAGCTGAAGTGTGTGCATTTGGGACCAATGAAAGCTGCAGTCTTTGATGCCAGATGATCATGTAATTGGATACTGCAATTGTATCCTTTCATTTGGTCCTATTCTTTCCCTTATATCTCTTTATTATACTGCTGTGTATCCTGTCCTTTCTTCACTCTAATAAGTTCCTAGACTTAGTCCTTCTGCTTTATGTCCCAGATTCAAGGAAGTTCTCCTAATGACACAAATATCTCAGCCTGTGGCATGTCCTCCAAGCTGGTGTCCCCTCCACTTTACCAACACCTCATCAAGGCATTGTTAACCTGAACATTTCCCATCTGCTGTTCCTTTCTTCTTTGCTTGTGCAGAATCTAAGCCAGTTTCCCTACATTTGAATGCTTCTCTCTTTGCCATGACATCTGTGTTGCAGCACTGTCTGGCTGCTGGGACAATAAAAGGCTGAGTTTCAGCATGCCAGCGTACTGGCAGTCTTCCAAAACAATCTCAAATGCATTTTAAAATGATCTTTGGATATTTCTTGTGAGGCTTTTGAAGACAATGGGCAATTACTGAAACCAATTTTTGTGAATCTTGTGAGGGATAAAGTTGTTCATATGGTTCCTACTCATCCATCAAAATGCAGCCTTGATAATATTATGTAATATTTTTTTCCCATACACCATTGCCCCCACTCTCCTGCATGCCTTATCCGAGATCCATCAGAAAGAAAACATCTTTCGAGATTTTTGTTGTTTACTCACATCAGATTCATTCTTATTACTTAATATCAAATATTATTTTGTTAAAAAGGAACATTAAAAATATAATCACTTTTTAAATTGACTCTTCATTGCTGCTAGACAGATTTTAATAAAGTATTTCAAATCGTACCAGAGAAATCTAACACAGCATACCTCAAATAACAAACATAATTTTAACCTCATATTACAAATTGTGGAAGCTATCGCAGTAAGTGGGAAACTATGTAGTTATTGACTGTTTAAAACCTTATTTATGTATAGCATCTTTGCCAGTTAAGAAAAGTCAGAAGATTTCAAGGTTGTATTGTTAACCTTTGTTTTCATTCTTTGCATTTTAGTGTCTTACATTGCATACTCATCTCAATAAACTAATTCCATTCCTTTATGCTCTTTCTCTTTTAGGCTTAGTTTAGACCTGCTCGCTTTCAGGATCCATTTTATCTTGGGGTGGGGGAGGTGTCTGGTTGTTTTGTTTTTTCGCTATTACATCAGTTTTAATTCTTTTGTTGGGAGATTTGGAGGGCTTTTTGTTGTTGGGGTGTGTGTGTGTATATGTGTGTGTGTGTGTTCAACATGGGGAAAAGTATGACATTTCTTATCATAATGAAATGGCATATACAAGACTAGACATACAACACAAACATACCTCTCAGTAGATGAATACAGTTCTTGTATTACTAATGATATTCTGTCATCACCTCTTTCTTCTTTCTGGAAACAGATGCTAGAGATAAACTTTCAGGAGAAATTTTTGAGGCAGACAGAGTAACATTATAGTAAGACCATTTGTAACCCTCTTCATCCTCGCTCCTTCCCTTTATCCTTCATAATATTTTCACTCCCACATTTAATTTTTCCAAACTAAGTTTTATTTAGAAAGTTAAACCTTTTTTTTTTTTAATTTTTCTTCACCTCCAGAGGCAAAACAGTGGGAAAGAGAAAGATAAGGTGTAGGGATTAAAGTACTCTTCATTGTACAGAATCTTTGAATGATTGGGTAAACACTGATTTTCATTTAGCTGTTACTATGAAGAAAGTTGAGTGAATGTCTTCAACAAATAGCAAAGTCCTCCAAATGATGTTTCATAGTGAACTAAATCACCTAATCAAATTACATTCGCTAAACTCTTTTTTGGCTATAAAAAATGTAAGGAAAGATTTTGAAAAGGACTAGTTTAGTATTTTTTAAACTAATGTTCCATGTATTCAAATACTTTATTTAAAAGTGAGTTTTTTGTCTTCTGGAATTTAAATTTTGGAATTGTGCTTTTTACTTATAAATGGGTACAATTTAAAAGAAAGAAGATTTCTGAAATGGCTAAAACCATTAAATGAATATTTTATTTCTCTAAAACATTTTAGTATGATTTCAAACTAATGTATACTTTAGGTTGACCGGAAACAAATTTAATTTCTTGATACTCCATTTTGGCACAAAAATGGAAGATACATTCTTCATCCAGAAATAAGCTTCTTGAAACTATAAACATTTTATAAATGTTTGCAGCTTTATGGAAAATATTTTTCCATTTTCATTTGGTTTTATTTTAAGACGAAGCTTGAGATGCTAAAGAAAGCAATACTAAATATGGGCATGTGTGGATGATATTGAGGTTGTTCTGGGAACAAAAGAAAGACCTTTATGTCAGTATCAGCAAACTTTAAGGGATAAAGGTTTTTTTCCTTCCCCCATCAGTCTCTTCAGGGTCACAGCAAGAACAAGAAAAAGAGACAAAAAGATAGAAAGTCTTGCAGATTGAAGGATCAGAAGTTTTACTAGAAGGCTTCCTAAGAGGTTGAACCACCAGAAGCACTGAAAATAAGCTCACATGGAAAACTATGTGCATAAATCCTTCTTCATCCCACATCAAAAGGATTGGTGTCATATATAATTCACTTCAGCAATTTCAGCAATTCCTAATATTTAGATTTTAACAGACTTTCACATTTAATTGAAACTTTTTATTTATAAAACATGTAATGATCTTAATAGAATTTATTAATTCTATCACATTTTAAAAGAGAACTTTTAAAGATGTTAATTTTAGTATGATTCAATCTCCTTCTTAATAGTTAAAGTTCAAGTTGGTTCAAGTCCCTGATGTTCTATTCATATTTTACATTAGAATAAGAGAAACTGTTCATTATGATTCCCACACATACAATTTGATGTTACCAAGGTTACTTCTAGTGCTAGACCATTGACCTCAGCAGTGTTGGTTGTTCCTTTTTTAGTACAATAATATTTATCATGGGCAAACATCTATTATTTAAAAGTTTGCTCCTATGTACTTATTCTCATTGTCATTTATGCCCACATCCTTTTCTCCTTCTTTATTTTCTCCTCCCTTCCTTCCTCTCCCACCATATTTCAATGGTGTTGAAATATTCAGAAATAAAAGAAGTGTTCAGAAGTCCCAAGGTTTAATGCCTTTTTAAAAAGTTTGTGATTTTAAGCAATAACTGATATCCAAAGGAGGTCAAGTGAACAAATCCCACTGAAATTCAATAGAATTGGGCACTTTATTCTCCTTCTTTAAAAACTCCAGTCTTAGTTAATAGGAATTCCAAGTCGTGATGAATTAAAATACATATAATTGTGCATCAGTTGGTAACTTACATAATTAATGTTACAAAGGAGATTTCTGATAAAGCATTTTCACAAGTCCAATGATTAAAGATATGTCATTCAAATTATTATATATTTTCATTATATTTTTATTGCCTGGCTCATATTTTAAAAAGCCATCAGCACACTTTGTTCCAAACGGCTCTTTGAAAAACATCTGATATTCTGCATATATTAAGATTATGCCATTTACATTTAAACAACCTAACGTTATCTTTCCATCAAGCTCGCCACTGAGTGAACTGTCTCTGCATTGAATCTTAGTCATATTGCAGCACACAAAACCAGAATATGAGTTCTGGAAACCTGGAAAAAAAAAAACAATAACGAAACTCAACCTCCCATATTATTTAAAAAAGATCTTTCTCTATGCATTTCTTTCCCTTAACATGCAGGAAAAGCTATACCCTTCTTCTTGCCTGGATCTGCACTCTGATCCTATTAGAAGAGCTGGCCACAAGTGAGCTTACTCTTTTCACTGGATTTCACACTGAAATAGAGGTGGCTTTCAGCAGTGGTCAGCCTCATGTCTGAACCTGTAACAATTGTAGAGAAGTTATACAGAGCTTAGAGGAGAAGGAAAGAAGCATGAGTCAAGATCTAAAACTATCAGTTCACTCCAGCTGAAGCATGTGAAGCAAGCATGTCAGAAGTGTGCAGATCACTCAGCCTCAGCATGAAAACCCACCAGGCAAGAGGTGGGGGAAGGATCACTCAGCAGTGGGAAGAAGGTGGGCCAGGGCTGTGAACTGTCACAAGTAGGAGCTATAAAGTAAGCCTTGAATGTCAAATGTACTTCAAAGTAAAAAATTGGTTAGGAGATCTTATTTATCTCTCCCTAGTCAATAAAAGCACAAAGGTAAGAAGCTAATACATAAAATACAGCATGTATGTTGCTCCAGTGTCAAGATGTTCCTGTGAGCATCCTAATAAGTCTCAAAATAGTTTTGTTAATTATTAAGTTACATGTTTAACAGCAATAACTTATTATGTTAGTAAGTTATTAATAGTAATTTAAATAAGCATAATATAATTAATTATTATTTTAATTAACATTTATCAATCAGTATATTAATATTAATATTAATTGATATTGTTATGTTAATAAGTTATTAATCCAGAGTTATAAGAGTGATCAGAACAAAAAATCACCCTGTGTTGTACTTCACAAAGAACAGGCTATTCTGTGTTCTTTGAAGGAAGGATGTCACTAGGAGATGGACTGGATATATGCTGTAGACAATCATTCAATTTAAAGATGGAATGAGGACTACAGACCCTTCTCAGCAAGGACAGCAACAGAGACATCTTGCTGAACGACGAAGCTACCACTACACTAGGTCATTGGAGATGATTTTTTTATCAGGCAATGTATAGGGCTATTCAAAAACATCTGGAAGGAAGAAAAGGTACAAGTAAAGCATAAAAAGTCAATCCTAAAGACACAGCATCCATAGTAAGAAAGAATATCAAGGACTAGCCTTTTAAACAAATTCTTTATTTTGTTATTTTTCTTTTGTTTTATGTTTGTTGTTGTTGAACAGGATGGTTTCTGCAAAGAAATATGTATAAGAGACAAATTCTTGTCATGACAGAGAAATAAATGGATGGCAGAAGTGCTGATACACCGTATGATGTCAGACAAACAAATGGAGAGCAAAGGCATGTTTGATTTAATGACTTAACAAACCAAACATGTATTTTGAGTCAATGTTTGTTCTGCGGCACATTGTCACTTGCCTTAATCATCCTACATTTCTACCATAGAAACTTGAAGTGAGATTCATCATGGAGTTGTAGCCATCAACATCTGAGCAGACATCCTTGGCCTTCCTTTCTAGTTGATGAAGAAGCATAGGTACTTCAAAAGAACAAGTCCATTGATTTATTCTAGAGTCTACTTTACTGTAAATTCTAACACTGCCTATTTCAATTGACAACAAAGATAGCATAAAATTGTCTAACTTCACTATAAGCTTGTCTAAGTCTTTAAAGTGTCTGAAGTTATATGAAGCTCACCTTGCAGTTTTGCATAACATCTTTTGTACCCTTCCAGTGAACAGAACTATATCAATTTGACAAAGCACTTTAGTGCACTCTTTAAACTCTCATATTCTTGTATTTAAAAGTTTGGTTTTTAATAAATAATTTTATTGATCTGTCTTTCATAAGGATCCATGGCAAAAGTTATTATTAAGCCTTTCAGTAATACGAAGGAATGCATACCAACTGATGTTTCTTTTTTGTGTACATAGCATACACCTTATAAAGAAAATTGGACATCTATATGTGGAAGGGAATATATGCTTACATATCCATTTCCATTAACTATTATCCACTTTATATGCAAAAATTGGCTCCAGCTTTTATGTAAGTGGGTGCATCAATTGAAGCATAAAAAGATACCCTCAGAGACTACTACTAGAATTTAAATCCACTTATGATATATTTATCCGAACGGATCTAAAATTATACTTTCTCTTCCTTTCATTTTCTTTAGGTTTTAATTGTCCATGTGAACAGTGGCTTAAAGTTGTGACTGATTACCATATAGACTAACCACTTAAAGAACTATAAAATAGGGAAAGGGCATTGTAATTACATGGTTTCCACTGCAGGTATTAGAATTCAAGAGTGATTTTTCAAGGGAAGATCAAGCCTCACAACCATGAATTAGGAGTCTTTCTCAACGTAACTGATAAGGTAACTGTCAGTACTGGTCTTGAAAACCACAACTGTTTTAAAATACCCTAGCTGTAATTGTGAAATGGTTAGCTGGCTGTCAGTTGTTCTATGGTTAAATCTAGGTTTACTTCCATATAGTGTTTATTTTGTATTGGAAAAGCATTAAAAGTCTTGACAGTTATAAAGTACAAATTTACTTACTTCCACTTATTTTTTAACTGTCTGAGGCAAAAAACAATTTCTTTCAACATGCTTGAATAACACCTTTTAAAGAGGATCTAGATCACCCCTGGAAATATTTTATACTCTCTTTCCAGAAATTATATGCAACTATATTTTTATCATTGTATTTTATTTCCTATGACCCTTTGACATATTATGGAGAGCATGTATATGACCTGAAAGTTTATAACATGGAATGTAAACAGAATTTCATCCCAGGATGAAGGAAGTTTTGCTTGGACTGATGCAGGAAAATAAGGTCTTTTAAGGGTCATCATGACTTCTTGTTTCCTGACCCCACCAAAAGGCTGGAGACATGTACAGTATTGCTCAAACAAGAGGGCACACCTGAAATTTTTACAAAAGTCTTTCATCAGAGCACTGTCTAATACCCCAGGTTAACACTGCAACTATATCATTACCAATATTATCTATAACTATATAATTGTATATAGCTACATTGTTAACAATCCTGCAGAGGAATTTGACACAACCTGTTTGTTCCAGGTACAGCTCTGATCCCAGAGCCTGGTTACAGCAATGAGAATTTCTGGAAATGGTCTCTGGATCCCAGCAGAGGCAGTTGCACCCCCAGCAACATTGGCAAGCATGCAGCTGGCAGGTGAGGGCAATTACCCTGTTGGAAAATTTTCCTTTCCTTCCTAAATGTCCTTTGACTGAAGTCTGGTTTCTACCCTGTCCAGCTTCAGCTTCCCAGTTTTTCCAGAACAATGTAGCCAGGAGAAAGGAGGAGAGACTGCCTGGTAAAACAGCTCTGGCTTTGTTTGCATTGCTCACAATCTGTGAATATTAGGCACGCTAATTAATAATGCTTTGCACTAATATAGCTCATTTGATTAAAGGTTCTGAAAGTGTATTTATTGATGCAAAATCATGCTAGATGCTCAATACAGGCAATTATTACGTCTGTAAAACAATACAGGAACAATAGTGGTTTCAGTCTTCTATTACTTGTGGAATAAAATCTGACAACTGGAAAAAAATTTTACCATAGACATTATTTTTTAACACCAATAAAATTGTAATTCATAGGTGTAAATTGAAATCACAATGTTGTAACAAACTTTTTTGCCCCTAAAATTAATGTGGGCACAAGGAATAAATACATGATTCTGACAGTGCAGTAGTGATTACAAGGAAGTATGGTGTTAAAGCAAATGTCCTGCCTTTTTAGCATTCCAAGATAGTAGAATGGAACAACAAATACTTCAAGCTTTTTCTTCATTGAAAAATTATATACATACATACATAGGTATGTATACACATAGGTACATGTATATATTAGTTCCTCTGAAAATGAATTTTTGTCCTTAATTTTTCTGGCTTGTCCACTAGCGTAAAGATCTTTTGGTCTGCAGTCCTCTAAGAACTTTGATATATTTGTGGAAGCATCAGGAGAAAACCTCCATTAGCTATCAATTTATATTTACATCAAACACTGGTGGTCAGACTTTTCAAACTTTTCAAACCAAACTTCACATGCAAGGGAAGCATGCTTTCTGAAGGTTTAGTTCCCAGGCAGAAAAGAAAAATCTGTTTATCATCTAGAATATAACTTTGAATTTCTCACTTTGATTACTGATTTTTGTGATAGGATGAAGAGGATTTTTTTTTTCAACTAAGACTTCAGTGCTTGCCATTTTATGATCTTATTAGTAGATTAGAAAGGTCTGAGTTTTCAGATAGCTCCAGCCTATGGCAGAGCCAACTGGTGTGACGGGGCTTTTGGACTGATGAAAAGGATTAAATCCACTCTTGCCTAAACATGCACAACCCATCTACTTTACACACTCAATTTGTTTATCTGTACTGTTACAAACCAGATAGATAAAACTAGGACCACAGTGCCCTTGAATGGTGTTAGAGGTCAATAATTTCAAAACTAGGAACCAGTTATGGTGTTGCTTTAGTCAAAAGTTAACAATAAGTTGAATGAATAATACTATTTGTTTTATTTTATATAGTGGAGTTGTTTAGCTATATGTTTACATGAAAGGTAAGGCTCAGTACATGGAAATAAAAATGCATGCATAGACATTCCAGTATCATCCTGATAGGAAGAAAAAACATTTAACATGAAAAATTTGTTAGTCATTTTATTAAGTCAGGCAAAAAGCAGAGAAGAGTTAAAATTATTTCCCGTCAACAACCTGTGGAGGAATAAAAACTATCATCTCCTAAGAAACCAAAGAAACTTTTAAATGTGAGAGGGAGATGAAAGGAAGGGATATGAATTTCAGCTGAACGTCAAGTAATGTGTGAAAAAAAGAGTGAGAAACAGTGACTACCTAAATAAACATGCTCTTTTGTGACAGTGTACTGGTTTTGTAAGCCTGAGGTCTTAGGCTTACAGAAGAGCTCAATCCCTAGCCATTTGCAGAGATACACATTGCAAACAGCATGTCAGCTGGAAAACGCAGAGTGAAAGCAGCCTCTGATCAAAGCTCAGGACAGGCAGATACAGATAGAGAGTGCAGACAGAGAGATGTTTAGTGTGTTGGTGATCCCTAAAACTATGACCATTTCCACATCCCCTTGTAAATATAGCTCCAGAAGCTGCCCAAAGGCACCTGCCTGGGACAGTGTAAGAGCTGGCTGAAGTAGGAGACTGAGGGAAGATATGCCTTCCAATAATCAGTGTTATCCCAGAAAGGTCATTGGTATGACTACTTGAAAAACAGAATATGAGAGAGGAAAAACAATACACTCTCTAATAACTTTCTGACACAGTTGGTAAGCGAGCCTACCAGGGGGGCTGCCTTGCTTGACCTGCTGTTCACAAACAGAGAAGGACTGGTGGGAGATGTGGTGGTCGGAGGCCGGCTTGGGCTTAGCGACCACGAAATGACAGAATTCTCAATACTTGGTGAAGGAAGGAGAGGGGCCAGCAAAACTGCTACCATGGACTTCCGGAGGGTGGACTTTGGCCTGCTCAGGACACTGGTCGAGAGGATCCCTTGGGAGACAGTCCTGAAGGGCAAAGGGGTCCAGGAAGGCTGGACGTTCTTCAAGAAGGAGATCTTAAAGGCGCAGGAGCGGGCCGTCCCCATGTGCCAAAAAAAGAACAGGCGGGGAAGACGACCGGCCTGGCTGAACAGAGAACTCTTGCTGGGACTCAAGAAGAAAAGGAGAGTTTATCTCCTTTGGAAGAAGGGGCAGGCTACTCAGGACGAGTACAGGGATCTC
>VZTQ01014342.1:135299-199973 GCA_013400755.1 Pelecanoides urinatrix
CTGGAGAAGAGGAGGCTGAGGGGAGACCTCATCGCGCTCTACAACTATCTGAAGGAGGTTGTAGTAAGGTGGGGGTTGGTCTCTTCTCCCAAGTAACAAGTGATAGGACGAGAGGAAATGGCCTCAAGTTGTGCCAAGGGAGGTTTAGACTGGACGTTAGGAAAAAATTCTTTACTGAAAGAGTGGTCAGGCCTTGGAACAGGCTGCCCAGGGAAGTGGTGGAGTCACCATCCCTGGAGGTATTTAAAAGACGTGTAGATGAGGTGCTTAGGGACATGGTTTAGTGGGCATGGGGGTGTTGGGTTGACGATTGGACTCGATGACCTTAGAGGTCTTTTCCAACCTTCATGATTCTATGATTCTATGATTCTAAATCTGTAAATACTGATAGGAAGTCATAACAGAAAAGTAAGGCCAAAATAATCTTCTTCAGGCACATGAGTGGAAAACTGCAAACACAAGACATTCTGTGGGGCATGATCACCCGTTCACTCTTTGTTTACCAAGGCAAAACTTTAAAAATATTGGGAAAGCCAGACACACATATTTGTGACTTTAGAAAGTTTATCTGAAGTCAGCAAAGAAATCTCAAAGGAAAATAACTTTATTTATATAAGGGGTTTTATTCTGAGCTTACAAGGCCTTTTTGCCCTCAGCATGGTCTCTGAACAAGTGAATGTCCCATACTGTAGCTATCAGCTTGGCTTTTCAGCCTGAGTCATCTCTCTTTCAGGAGAGGCCATCATTTTCTTTCTTACTTGGTCAGTTTTCTGAAAATGGTAACACCCTTTTGAACCACTATTGGCCTTATATACACAAGATCAAAGGGAAGGACAGGATATGCTCCATAAATCACGAAGCAGTGGTGTAAGCTCTTGTCCCCCATGTACACAAACAACAATTACAATAAAATTGAAGGATCAAATTCTCGGTTTCTTCTCTACCTGTTTTGCCCTGTGGTGGCTAAAAGAAAGTATTTTTGGTTATTTGTTTTGGTTTGTTTTTAAATACTGTTATTCCAGTGGCTTTCCGCTGAGAATAGGTTATTGTGAAACAGCTGCTGTCTTTCTCATTGATTAGTTTAAAGGTATTCTGACACGGAAATTGGGTATTCAATCACCTCAGTTTATCCATGATGCTCTGTCACATTACAGGAACATATCAAGATTATATTCAACAACATTTCTCTTGTTCCTCTCTGTTTCCAGGTCTGCAGAGTTTTTTGGAGTTTTTTGGGTTTTTTGTTTACTGCAGTATTTGTTAGCTCAGTTTCACGTTCCTGCGAGCACAATTCAAGATTCTTTCCTTTGCAAATCAATTTAGAAAGTTAAACTCCCTGACAAAAATCCCATGATTCACAGAAGAGAAAAGGCCATGACGTGTGCTTCAATTTCAGTAATCAAAGAAGGTCAAGAAGGTTCCTTTTAACTCTGCAAGAAGATTCTCACTGATTACTATGTTGCAGCATTGAGCTAATTCTGTTCTTGCTAAGGCTTTAATATCAGATCTCAAGCAAAATATTTCTTTCTTGATCTTCACCTATGTGATCATTAATGTATAAGACAACACGCTATAACAGCAATGGGACACAACATAAAATGTAATGTAGATTGTCCTGCAAGATATTTGAAGGCAACTGAAAATATGGCTTATTTTTAATGGACAGTAATGGGGAAATAGCAGAAATGTTTTTTTCTTAGTATAGTCTATCGCTGCAGTGCTATATAGTTATAGTTTCATTGTTAGTTGTCATGGTTTAACTCCATCGGCATCTAAGCCCCACACAGCCACTTGCTTGCTCCCCCCAGTGGGCTGGGGGAGAGAATCAGAAGGGTAAAAGTGAGAAACTTTGTGGGTTGAGATAAAGACAGTTTAATAGGAAAAGCAAAAGCCACGTACGCAAGCAAAGCAAAACAAGGAATTCATTCACTCCTTCCCATCGGCAGGCAGGTGTTCAGCCATCTCCAGGAAAGCAGGGCTCCATCACACGTAATGGTTACTCGGGAAGACAAACGCCATGCCTCCGAACGTCCGCCCTCCTTCTTCTTCCCCCAGCTTTATGTACTGAGCATGATGTCATATGGTATGGAACACCCCATTGGTCAGTTGGGTCAGCTGTCCTGATTATGCTCTCTCCCAGCTTCTTGTGCGCCTAGCAGAGCATGGGAAGCTGAAAAGTCCTTGACTACATAAACACTACTTAGCAACAACTAAAACATCAGTGTGTTATCAACATTATTCTCATACTAAATCCAAAATAGCACTATACCAGCTACTGGGAAGAAAATTAACCCTATTCCATCTGAAACCAGGACATTAGTGTACACAAAAGCACCACTACTGTTAGACAGATGCTTTCAATGTAGATGTATTATACCTTCACAAGAAATCACCTCACCATTAATATTCACAATGAATAAAATTCAGTCTACTTTCTAGTTAGAATCGATACATTTATGACTGTATTAACTTCAGACAGTTGAAACTCTTCATAAAGCTAACCTGACAATTTCTGAAACAAATTGATAAGACTTTCTGCAATAGAATCACAGAATAATTAATGTTGGCAGAGACCTCTGGAGGTCATCTGGTCCAACACCCTGCTCAAGCAGGGCCACCTAAAGCAGGTTGCCCAGGACCATGTCCAGATGGTTTTTCAGTATCTCCAAGGATAGAGACTCCACAGCCTCCCTGGGCAACCTGTGCCAGTGGTCACAATAAAAAAGTATTTCCTGATGTTCAGATGGAGCCTCTTGTGTTTCAGTTTGTATCCATTGCCTCTTGATAACATATATTCAAAGTATGTTTAAAGTCTTTGTGTCATATGAAGTTAAAATAAAACATAAAATTTGAAATGTGTACCTCAAAAAAATAAAACATTCCAAAGAAAAGGATTAGCTATGAAACTTATTAAGGTATCTAGGTACTCGAAATTTCTTTTCAACTGTATGTGGTTCCTAAAATACTGATACTATAAAAAACACTCTTTTCGTCTCCAATTTGGCTTGTTTTATACAATCATTAAGGCTCAAACCAAGCTAATTCTCTCTGTACTCCTTATGAGAAATTTTTAGTGGCATTAGAAATTAAGAGAATGCACATGAAAAAGGAGAAAAAAACAATATCTAATATGTATCAAAAAACATACCAACAAACATGTACCCAATAAAACAGCCTTATACATTTCAAGTGCCGTTCCCCAAACAAACAGACCTTTCTGAAAACAAAGGTCATAAAGTTAGCAGACTGAAAATTGCTTAGCAGGTTCATCCTATGCTGGACTGTCTTTCTCAGACACATCTTAAATAAAATAATTTGATACTGAATAACAGGATTATGGGCTTTGTATATCTAAGACATTTAGCCACAAATATAAAATTTAGCAAATGGTTAAATTATAATATTTCCAGCAATCGAGGCATCTACGCTTTCAGGAAAGATAAGCTTGTGTGAGTTCAAAAAGAGATAATAAATTGGTGTAGTAAGAGAATAAAATAGTGAAAGAAAAAATATTTTTTCCCCTCAGAAATGGACTTGCAGGACTTTGGACTTCTGTGAGTGAGTGAGTGAATTAGATGAGGCAGGTAAAGCACTGATAAGCTGTACTTATTGATTGAAGCTTTTCAGAAATTAGATCTTAATACTGGGTCACCGAATCAATATTTAAGTGTTAATATGGACATTAAAAATCTAAATTTAGATTTCCACTTTAAAATAATATGTACCTAAACAAATATGTATAAATAATTTGTATGATTAGCAATGTTTACAAAATATCAAAGCAGTTTTCAAATCCCCTGCAAAAAAAATGACATATTTCAGAGTAAGGCAAGAAAAAGTAATTGAGTATCTTTTAAAAAAATATAAAATTAATAATATAACTTTTCATTAAGGAAATACGACACAAAAAGAGAATCCAAAAACAACAGTTTCCATTAGGTTTAGTTATAGAAATCAGTATGTACTGTTAAGAAAAATTCCAGTTATTTTTCTCATTAAATACTTTTTCAGAAATAATTAGTTTCTCATGGAGATGTTCAGATTATATTCCCTGAAATTCAAATATCTCTTAATATGAAAGTGTATGAATGCCTCTCACAGGTGTTCTGGTAATCATGGAAATTTAGTTGCATACTTACATAGGGTCTTTTTAAATGAGGGCATATAATTGGGGTAGAATCAACTGATCTATAGCAGAGGTATATGTTTTCTGCAGATTAATATTCTCTGTTCACTGATTTGAAAAAAAAAAAAGCAAAGTTAATTTAAAACAATTATTTCCACTGACAAGTAACTAGCATAAATCTTCAGCAAAGCCAGCCAGGAGCAGGAAAATCAATTTATTCAAATATGTGGGCAGATTTGTGTGATAAAAGGATAAAAGGATAAACCTAATACAAGCATTTCAACAGTAGAATTTTCCTGAGAACAATTTGGCTACTGCTCACTATCTCTTAACAGAAGTAGACACTAGGTACTATGCTGCAAGATTTCGGATCATTTTTCAGTGATTAAAACCATAGTGTGATATACGGAAGTAAAACTCCAAATCCTTCTGGATTCCCAGTCAGTCCGTGGGACTGCAAATGGACAAGCACCTTCTTGCATGCTGATCTCAGTGGAGCTCTGGGCAGGCACAGGGCTGTGCTCCCAGGCATCACCCTCTAGGTCAGACGGGTCTCACTGCAGCATCCCTGAACCTCTTCCAGGTTGAAATGAAATTTCCCTTCAGGGACCTTTCATGGAAATGGATTTGACTGAGACAAGAAATATGCTGCTGGGGGACAATCCATGAATTTACACAGGCTCCCACATCTGATAGAGAGGGTAGTGGAGGGAATGTATAACTATACCCAGGAAATTAGGGTCCATGAGGTATGAAGGGGAAAATTCAGTCTTTTCTGCCCTCTGGTTAGTACTTCTCACACAGCAAGTTCTCTGTGTTTTGTGCTGAAAATTTCAGCGTAGGGAAGATATCGTTTCAGTAGCAGTCAGTGGTCTTTGGGGTTTTTTTTGTTTATTTTTATCACAGCTAGATGCTAGATATGGCTTTCTGTACAGATATTTGTCATTAACATTACTCTTGTTTATCAGGAAAGTAAGATTTGTGGTATAAATTGGGTAGAACTGTAAAAGAATTCATAGCTTGGTATTTTTTTTGCAATGAGTAGGCTTCACCGTCACTAACAAAGCCATCTTTAGCTCAAAGTGCAGTACCAAAAAAAAGCTACGAGTGAACACTCAGCACAGCGTGTCGCCAAGGATGGACCAGCAGTGTGATTCAGTGTGTAAAGGGCGCTTTTCAATTTTCTGCTTGATTAAAGAATGTTTTGTCTGGTCTTAATATCCTATCACTATATGGTCATTACACTAATGTAGCTACTACAGACTGTCTCAGTTTTATTCCATTGTAGTTAACTAGATGCTTTTGGTGTCAGCACTTTTGCAGGAACCAGTTCATCATTTGTTGGTGTAAATTAACTCCAACAAAAATATATTAATTAATATTGGCTCTGAGTGGATTATATCTTACTATCAGGGTAGAACCTGAAAATCTGTTAATGATTATATAGCTACATTATGTTAATGAAAATAGTTATTTTTCTATTAATTTATCTTCACGTATTGTGTAAGTTTAATAATTGCCTGAGAGACTGTAATCTCATATGTAATAACATCCATTCTAAAAATAATGTTTATAGTGAATATTTTGAAATATACTCAGAAGACAGTTAAATGCAAATAAACTTTTTTAGAGTACTGACTGAAAATCACTGAAAAATACAACTGGCAGTATGATTTGAAGAAACAATTTTACAGTAATTTTCCAGATAAATCTCACATCAGCATAAACACATACAGACAGTCTTATTGTCTAACTCAGAGATTATTTCACCATTCAGATTAATAAATTATCAAGGATTTTGGCATTGTTAGGCCTTGGTGTAGTATTTACTGCAACTGAAAATGGCATTCTTGTAAAATGGTACAGTATTGCAGACTGTATAGCTGTAATTGGGCCTTCTGACAGTTCTGGTCAAAGCGAACAGAATAATCACAAATGAAAATGGTGCCCTGATTTTCATCTGCACCTCCAGGGATGACAACTGTTGTCAATCATCTGTTCTGATACAAACACTTTAGTCTTAGATATTGAAGCTCTGAGTTTACAAATACCATGTGTTCTGTTGTCCTACACTACTTATAGTCTATCACTCACCTTAAGTCTCCTCTGGAGACACAACCTCTGCACTTGCTGAAACTACTCATATAAGACAGTTTTCTGCATTACAGATGGAATCTACAATCATTTTTATAAGTCACATTCATAATGTTCTTCTTTGTATAACATCTTCAATTCAAGGTTCCTATAATAATTAGACCAAAAAATTCATTTTTGAAACAGATTGTATTTTCCTTAATTTACAGAAGGTGGCACTTTGCTCAGGAGACTGAACTTATTCAGTTCCCTGGATAAAATAATATGGTCTGTAGTTCTAAATGACATTCTGCCTCTGTTCCTTATCATAATTCAAAGTTTGTTGAAATTAAGTTTTTCCTCCATTGAATCCACTGAGCTTTGGATCTGGAATAAAGTCTTTTTTATATGGGCAGGTACATTCAACTTTCACCTGAGACTGAAGATCTAAGTGAGAGAGACTTTGCACCTCGTAAAATAATTTTTAAAAGCCATGAACTCTTCTCCAGTTGTTCATGCAGTCAGATAAATTTGACCTCAACACATCAGTGAAGGTTTTCTTGAACAACAGGTAGCAATTACTGAATGCATACTGTCCAGTGACTTCAGCAAGGTATCATTCTTCCTTCTGCCAGTGAGCTTCTCTTTAATAGGCAGAAAAGATTTATGATTGACAGAGAATACATCCAAGTTATGAAATATTATTCTGTCATTGCAAGCCACTTAATGGCTCTACTGGGAAACAAAGAAATGAACAAAGCAACAACAAAAATGTGCAATCTAGCCAAGCCAGTAACACATCATTATAAATCAATAATAGTAATTTATCTTTTTTTTTTCCCCCACAAAGAGCTAGATTTCCTCAGTAATATCAAATAATCATAGATGTCCTTAGTGTTCATGGTACTTTATGAGACAGGGAACACTACACCCCATTTTCACAGTGGAGAGCTACACAAGTTGTTCTAATGCAAACCTTGCCTAGGGGAGATTACCAGGAAGGAAGGTGGGAAATCAGGGAATGTTTTTCACCTAATCAATTAACTATGCATAGGTTAGAAGAAGAGCCAGTTTATAGGGAAACTGAAATGATACTCTAGCATCAGATGCCAATATTATTCTTGGTGATATTAATTTCTGGGCTTTGGAGATAAAGTCCGTAATTAATTCATTTAAAAGATATCTTGTGAAAGAATCTTAGTTAGATTAAATCATTATTTCAGGAAGCAATATGCCAAATGACACAAAGCTAATTAGGGTAGTCAGGAAATTGGCCTAACCACCAGTTTACAGACAACGTGGGTAGCCTTTTATCTGTAACTATCTCTTTACCAGCAGGAACAGCATTTTATTTGAATTTATCAAAGGCTTGGGAATAATTCCATTGACAAAGACTCTGAAAAAAGCAAGCAGAAATAGTCTCCCTAGCATAGTGAGAATTGTTTAATTTATTTACAATAATGAATCATTCAAAAATACCTGCTAAAAATGTTATGAACAGTGACATCTCAGAAACGATGTTTTATATGAAACATCCGTTTGCCTTTTTATTCCACGGAAAAGACTAAACAGACCTTTGTCCTACTAAATATGATTTTAACACTAATGGTAGTGATTAACTTGGAAGCCAGGATGGAAAGTTTTCAAATTTTTATTTGTATGCATACATGTTAACAACTTGAAATGAATTTTCTGAATTTTAGCTTTTCAGTAAACTAGAGCTATTCTATTAATAGAGCAGCACTAGTGCATTATTAAACAATAATTAGTTAATTATGTCTCATCAGAAAAGTCATGCTGTTAGATGATATTTAGTAATGTATTTTTATTTAATTTGTAAACACCAAAGCAAAATCAATTTATCACTAGACACTAAAAATTAAGTGATTAAACATTAAGAAAAGACACAGCCAATGACAGTATCTTGCCCACAATTATATGATGATGTTCTCATAACAAGTAATTCACAAATCATGAATTTGTGAGAATTTAAACAAATTTAACTTTTGTTACTCAGCAGTGAGGAAAAAAATCCTTAACGCCGAGAAGAAATAATATAGAGAGCATATTTGTTATGTGTTAACCCCGGTAGACAGCTAAGCACCACATGGCTGCTCGCTTACTCCCCCCATCTGGAATGGGGAGAGAATCAGAAGGGTAAAAGTGTGACAACTCATGGGTTGAGATAAAAGCAGTCTAATAGGTAAAGCAAATTCTGTATGCTCAAGCAAAGCAAAATAAGGTATTCATAAAATCATAGAATCATAGAAAAGTTTGGAAGGGACCTTTAAAGGTCATCTAATCTAACTCCCCTGCCATGGACAGGGACATCTTCAACTAGTTCAGGTTGCTCAGAGCCCCATCCAACCTGATCTTGAATGTTTCCAGGGTTGGGGCATCTACCACCTCTCTGGGCAATCTGTTCTAGCAGTTCACCACCCTCACTATAAAAAATGTCTTTCTTATATCTAGTCTAAATCTACTCTGTTTTAGTTTAAAACCATTCCCCCTTGTCCTGTCGCAACAGGCCCTGCTAAAAAGTTTGCCACCATCTTTCTTATAAGCCCCCTTTATGTACTGATAGGCCACAATAAGCTCTCCCCAGAGCCTTCTCTTCACCAGGCTGAATAACCCCAACTCTCTCAGCCTTTCTTCATAGGAGAGGTGTTCCATCCCCCGATCATTTTTGTAGCCCTCCTCTGCATCCGCTCCAACAGGTCCATGCCTTTCTTGTGCTGAGGGCTCCAGAGCTGGATGCAGCACTGCAGGGGGGTCTCACCAGAGCAGA
This sequence comes from Pelecanoides urinatrix, assembly GCA_013400755.1. Taxonomy (NCBI): domain Eukaryota; kingdom Metazoa; phylum Chordata; class Aves; order Procellariiformes; family Procellariidae; genus Pelecanoides; species Pelecanoides urinatrix. The sequence continues at coordinate 144,287 of VZTQ01014342.1, forward strand.
GTAGAGGGGCAGAATCACCTCCCTCGACCTGCTGGCCACGCTGCTTTTGATGCAGCCCAGGATACGGTTGGCCTTCTGGGCTGCGTGCGCACATTGCCAGCTCATGTCCAGCTTTTCGTCCACCAGTACCCCCAAGTCCTTCTCGGCAGGGCTGCTCTCAACCCCTTCATCCCCCAGCCTGTATTGATGCTGTGGGCTGCCTTGACCCAGGTGCAGAACCTTACCCTTGGCTTTGTTGAACCTCATGAGGTTCACATGGGCCCACTTCTTGAGCTTGTCCAGGTCCCCCTGGATGGCATCCCGTCCCTCAGGTGTGTCGACCGCACCACTCAGTGTAATCTGCAAACTTGCTGAGAGTGCACTCCATCCCACTATGTCATTGATGAAGATATTAAACAGTACCAGTCCCAATACAGACCCCTGAGGGGCACCACTCGCCGGTGATCTCCATCTGGACACTGAGCCGTTGACCACATTCACTACTTCTTATCAGCAGGCTGATGTTTAGCTATTTCCAGGAAAGCAGGGTTTCATCATGCATCATGGTTACTTGGGAAGACAAATGTCATAATTCCAAACGTCCCTCCTTCCTCTTTCTTCTTCAGCTTTTATTGCTGAGCTTGATGTCATATAGTCAGTTGAGGTCAGCTGTCCTGGCTGTGTCCCCTCCAGGTTCTTGCCCACCCCCAGCTACTCGCTGGTGGGGCAGTGTGAGAAGGAGAAAAGGCCTTGATGCTGTGTAAGCACTGCTCAACAATAATTAAAACATCCCTGTGTTATCAACACGGTTTTGGTCACAAATCCAAAACATAACCCCATATGAACTACTATGAAGAAAATTAACTAATCCATAAAATTATTTATCCCAGCCAAAACTAATACAATACTATATATTCCATACTGACCCAAGTAAAAACCAGGATTTTTGTGAAGCCATTATACTAGGAGGAGAAAAAAAAAAAAGGGGGGGAGGGAATCGCAAAAAATAAGAAAACATTGTTTCATCCACTTTATACTCACACTTTATCTTGGAGGTGGATTTATCACACTTTGCCATTGAAATCCCAAATTTTATCCCCTGGTGACCCAAGCCTGTTTTGCAATTAAATGTCTATTAAAATGTCATTGCTTCTCACCTTTCCTCTCCTAATAGCGTAGCAGACTGCAGGATACTTTCACAACTCTGTAAGAGGGATCCTTCATACTTAATGCATACATTACTAATAATACTGAAACACAAAATTCCTCCATATCAACAAAAATACTGACAAAGACACAAAAACATTTAAATAATCATCAGCAGGAATGCTGTAGTCTTAGCCAGACTACATATTGTACTCTTGATCTCAAAAAGAATGCATGTATTCCCAAGGAAATGATACAGAATGTTTTCTTTTAAAAAGTAATAAAAAGAATAGCTTCAGATGTAACTATAGAGAACATATTTTCATATTATTAACAGTTCTACAGGTGTTTCTTTCCATTAAATAAGTTACAACAATTGGTTATATTTTAATATAAGTTAATTAAAAATGGATTTAGTAAAGGAGCAATATTTCACTTGCTCATACAAGCTACCTGAAATATTCAGGATTTTCTGATTTCATAGTATTATAGTTGGGATTGCTCTAATGTTAATACCAAACCAGATAAATCATTACGGGAAAAAAACTTTTATTGTGCATTGTACTGGGACTCAGGCAAAGAAAAAAAAAAATTTGCAATATTACTACAATATTTGTAATCACTTCTAAAGACAAGAAAACCAGGGTTTAAGAATGCAAAGTTCCTGAAAACTTGTAATGAAACCCTTTTCGCTATTATTTTTTCTACTCAGTGTCTGGATCACCAGCCAAATTGTACCTCTATGCCCTGCTTGTCTCTCTTCCATTTACATGACAGTAGATGCCTGTTCACTTAATATTTTTACATACTGATTTTCAATCAGTGCCACTCATGTTTATTTGTTTGCTAGCTTCCTAGTGTAGTAGTGGAACTTTCCTCAAACCTTCCCTTATAAACTCCATTAGCTGCTTAAAAAAGCTGTAATAGGCGTAAGGAGTTGATACTTGGCTAATGTGCATCGGGTCACTCAGTCAGGCCCAATATGGAATCAGCATGAATCTCATTGTCTAGTAGCATGTGAAGCTGTGACTAGCAACGGATGAACCATCTCTAGTGTAGGAATATGCTTGCCATAAATCACACCAACTAGGAGATAGACAGCAGAAGTGGTTATGAATCTTGGGCATTTTGGGGTCCCTTGGAAGAAACACCTTTTAGTATCAAAGGGAGATTATATTTCATATGGTTTATCTTTCAACAAGAGCAATTAAAATAATGGGAGAATTTACAGAAACTTAAATATTCATTACCTATTGTATATATATTGGTATCCAATTCTCAGTTTATACAAATACCACTGATGTAGGTGTACAGTACTGAAAAGAGAAAACGTAAAAAGTATGTTTTGCAAAATATGAAGTTGGAAAACCAGATATGGCTAACAAATCATAATGTGTAAGATTAATCACATGAGTTATACAATATATAGCTTCCATTAAGCAAGTATGGATCATGGCAGAGAATAAAAAACCTGGCATGGTTCCGCAATAATAGGTATGTATTGCGTCTGCTACAACGTTATAGCTATTAATAATATATCTAGATCACCGTGTATCGATTAAAAGGTGGCAATCTGGAATGAGCTTGAAACCAAAGTTGCCTCCTAATTAAGGATGGCAAATTCTGTATTTATAGTACATTTGCCTTTCCTGTGTTTATACTTGAATTTTTTTTTAAAAGCTCTGCCATGGTGAACTCGTTTGGTTTTCTTTCCTTTACTTGAAAATAGTATGAATCTGGGTGGCTCACTCAATGATTTTGGCTTTCCAGTTACATATCATAGCAGCTTTTTCTTTAGTTAGTTAAATAGGTACAACCTGGCTGATAAAGGGAGCTGATTAGTACAAAGATCCATTTTCCCTGGGCACTATTCAATGTACAGCAACTTCTTGCAGTGTCATTTCTCAATGTAAAGTTCAGTTATTGGCAGAAAATGTCAGCTGTCTTTTCTAAACATTGTGACTTCATTTTATATCAGCCTCCTTGGTAGCAACATCATTAATGGTGTTCAAAGACAGAGTCTGCTGGGCAGCAAAACTTAGCCATAAGCCTCATGAATGTTCACGGGTAAATTCCACTCATGGGCTCAATGGTAGTATGCAAAGCAACCCTTGCTTTTCAAAGGCTAGGTAAAAGTCTGATGAGCCAAAGAACCTTCTTCCATCAAGTGTTGATTTTCATGAAGTGGTTGATTTCCAGGAAAGGCTTAATATGGACAAATAAACATTCTCCAAATTAGTATTTTTCCTGCCAGTTCTACTGTTTTTCATCCCAGATCAAAGGAACTCAACTATCAATCCAAGTCCCTACATCTAAGCAAGTGCAAAAAAAGCTGTCTTGTTATTAATCTGCTCTTCAACCCATTCTAGCTGCACTAGGTCATGCATTAGAGGACCACAATGGAGCACACTGGAAAACTAGTACATTGTGACAGTCTAGTGTATAATATTTTTCATCATTATTATTCTGCTACTTTTATTCTTACTTTTATTCTGCCACCTACTTGTCTCAAGTAAATTATTTCTCTGTGTGTTCATTCAATGTGTTATGTTGAATAAGACCTTGGAAGACAGCTTTATAGAGGGAGGAAGGGCTGATCATTAATTATATTAATTACAGCGCACTCAGCACAGTCAGTATGCTTAGGCTTCTGGAGACATCTAGTGAATATTTAGGTGCAGAGTATACTCACTATGGGCATTGGCATCAACACTTCCACAATAGCACTTCTGTACCTGCCTGACATAGTCAGATCTGATGTCTACCCTTTTAGAATCATATTTTGAGAGTAGGTGTAGATATTGAAGAAGACATTATGTATGTCTCAACCTACTTGATCTAATCTTTGCAAGCAGTCAGTTGGCTTTTCATCATTTTAAAAGTCAGAAGTATCACCAAATTCTTGTATAGTGCAATGGGTCTCTTGTGATTTAGTTCACTGAACATTAACTGAAGAATCTAGGAACCCAGGTTTCTCACTTTGTTATGTATTTGACACATTTGACCTTGAATCATTTACACTTATTTTGTATTTCACTTTGAGACCAGCAGAGAAACAGCACTATCTAAGCACTGATATTAATTATAAAGTCAAAGGTTATTCAATGCTTTGTTTAAGCTCTTTAATGGTGAAGTACATATTTTACCAATTTTTCATGTGCAATACTGTTTTTGTACTCCCACCAGCTCCTTTGTTACAGTGCATTATGGCATTAAATGTAATTTCAGAGAATTGCAGTTATCCTATGCTTAATTGACTCCAGGACAAAAAATTAATCATTTCACAGGCCATGTTCATTTTATTTCTCTCTCTCTCTGGAGTATAATTATGTCTTTATACTGGATAGACACATGATCTACAGATAAAATTAAGAGATTAATTACTTTCTCTGATTTCTTTAAGATCAGATATGGCACTTACCGTAGGACAGCCTAATAAGATCAAGGCAGATAATTACAAAGCTTTAAACTGTATTGTTTGCTGCTTTCACTTTTGGATTATCAATAGACAGAGTATTGTATCTTCATTTTGAGGGCATGCTTCATAAATTATGAAAAATTTCAGAGCCCCACTTTAGGCAGCAAAAATTCTTAGGTCATCGTCACCCAAATTCCATACTCTTGAATGTACAATACACTCTGTTTCAGCCAATGGATAGTTGAGGGGTGATGATACAGCACAATCTCATGAAGCACTCAGATCTCTGACTATGTGCATGAGACAGAGGAAAAAGATAGGAGGAAAAGGAAATAATATTTTGTTATTGTTAAATTGTTTATCGTTGGTAAATATGTTTTTGTTAATAATATTTTAACCTAATTATAATATTGATGCAATTATTTTTGTCATTAAACCTAGCATTAAAGCAACTGTTTTAGACAAGAAAATATTTGGAATGTTAAACTTCTATATTGTGCCTGCCATTAATTCAGTCCAGAAATTTTTGTTTTAAGTTAAAGGTGCACATTAAAATTATATTCTTTTGCAGCAAGAAGTGTGCGTGTCTCTTTGCAATGCTAGAGCCAAATAGGCTAGAAAACTCTTACTTCTCTTGGTATGGAATATTGCTGCTGCATTTGGGGGAAAAAAAAAAAAAAAGGTGATGCTCCTTATTACCAGCAAAGAAGATAATTTAAAAACGAGATGTTTGGACAATTAATTCTATGTGTCCTGCCTTGCTTTTCCAACCCTCACTCTCTAGACTGCTACTTATACAGAAGGAAGGGAGAAGGTCTTCTTGGTTCTCAGTTTCTCCAGAACTTTCTTCTTCAGTAGAGCAGAAATGAGCTATTTTACAAGATGTCAGAATACACAGCTTATGAATAAAAATGAAATAAGAAGAGTCAACTAATATAATTTACTTTGCTCGGGAAGTGACAGACTGATGCTCATGTGGGATGAAAACCTCCATCTCACTCAGAATTTGCAGGTCAATAAAAACCCATTTCTGACCCTGTGAACCCTCTTCCATGAATTCAGAATAATTCAGAAACTGTTCTTCCAGATGAATTTCATAAATATAAGAATAGCTGCACCAATCTTCAGAATGTTACTGGATCATTACTGGACAGCTATTAAATAATACATTATGCAGTAATAATACTCATTTTCCCATAGCTTTGAAATAGGTCTGCTGCAGTTTGCTTGTGTCTTCAAATCTAAGGTTGAGCCTGAAGGTGAGCTATCTATATAATTTTCAAATGATAGAAAATAGGATAATTTAAACCACAATACTGCTATATTTTAAATATGTATTCACCCTATATGACACTGTTCTTCATTCATCACCCAGCCTGACCGAATGACCAGTTCCATCTTCTTGCGTTTTCAAGAGCTTCTTATATAGTAACATCTATGCAAAGATCTGCATGCATAGAATGGCTGAAGAATACAGAAATCTGTGTATGAAAATAGATAAATATGTTACACCTATGTATCTATCACATAATTTGCATATATAGGTATAGTCCTTTCAATACATGTATGTCTGTAGAAAAACTTTTGCATGCAGCTGAGTTTTACATTCTGAAAATATCTATACTACCTATGCTTATGATTTATATTTATTCCCTCTTAGTAATAGAAGCTTTTTAGGATCTGCCTTTCCTACTCAAGTTCTAACACCATGTTCTGTAATGTTATACAGTTTTCTGAATCATGATCTAATTTTTAATATCTCAATATTTTGAAATATCTAGTTTCAGAAGACCTGATTTGTTATTTCTGATGTCTTAAAAATGGCTCTATTAAGATAATAGGAAGAGGCCAGTGTCATAGTTAACTTCATATAAACTACTGCTCTCAAAACAATCCAACTGTAAGTCATCTTGGTCTCTACTTTTGTTCATTTGTTTGGTTTCTTCCTGTGAAGATCCAACCTCTCTTGACAGAAACTGCTGGTTCCATTTCATTCTCTTTTATCATTGCTACAACAGTTCAGTTCCGTTCAGGGTTACACTATGGTTTGATATGTGCTTTCAGTTCCGATGGAAATGAAATTCAAACTGAAGGGAAAATATTGATGCTGCTTCAAACTAGTTTTCTGCCTGAAATATTGTCTGGTACCAGTGTACTTGAAATTGGGCTCAGGTGTGAAATGTAAAATGAAGAAGGTGGCATATAAAGGATATAGTATTCATAAAATACAGCAAGTTTAACAGTTTTAATATTATTAGGAGCTAATATTTCACTTCCATCTATGCCTGTGATCCTTTATTATGCATTTCTGAAGAATCCAATATCCGTCAGAGCAATTATAAATGCTTTAAGCACTCAGAAAAATATCTGCTGTTTCTCCTACAATCACTCCCAAAGTTATTCAAATTCTTTAAAATACATTTTAAACAGAAAACATAATGACTTTTTGAATATAGAAACTTATCAAAATAGAATCAAAGAAATAACTGCTAGAGAAGAAATAAACCTTGGTGGCTGACAACAATAACAGAATATACAANGAGGATAGTGGCCTTTAACATCAGAAGAAACATGTTCTGTTTCAGGCTGCTTCATACTGCCAGGGGTTCTGTGACAGTTGTTCAAAACAAATGAAAAGTGTCATTTCTGTACATAATGTTGCTAATGAAGTGCTAAATTTATTTTAGTGCAAATTCCTTTGAAGAGAAAAGTAGGTATTTAATAAAAAATATTTTCTGCCCATAGTTAGCTATGTTTATTTCTAAATATTAAATATCTTTGATTTTTCGTGGTGACAGAAAAATTATAAAAGCTTGTCAGATAATTTTAAAGCCTGTACTTTATTTCTTGAAACAAAATATAGCTCAGCTCCAGGTTGGTGTGGGGATTGGGGTTGGGCTTTGGTTTGGGGAGGGTTTTGCACATTTCCAAATGGGGATATTTCTATCACTTATTTTCTATGTTGTAGTATGACCTTCATTTTAAGTAGGAGAGCTATTGTTTTCTTGTTAAAACATAAAAAGATTTTTGAAAATATAATCATTGTGAAACTGTTTCTGGAGAATTTGTTTTGTAGCTCCTTTGGTAATGTGCAAATCCCAGTTAGTTTAATAGCTCCATAGGAATAGCTCAATAAGAATTGTAGACAACTTATCAATTGTGTGGTACTCTGCAGATATAAATTGTCTAATTTTTCATGGCAGAAAAGGAAGGCTTCAGTGTAGGAACTAAGCCATTTTTTATAAATATCTTTGGACACAAGAGAGATTGTGACCATTTTGCTTGAAAGGCAAACCAACGCAGAGAGGCAAAACACTTCCCAAACTTGGCATCTTAGCCAAGCTTGAGTAACTGAGAAAGGACTTCAATTTTGAAATTCATGGTTTATATTCTTGGGTTCTGAATATTAATCTCTCCTCTTAGCCATAAAAATTATACTGAAACATGTACTTATCTCCTCATTTCGAAAGGCACTAGAATTAAACCTAGTTTTCTGGATTCTGTTAAGACTGTTTTCCAAAATGCAGCAGTACAGAAAATTTACTTATCTGTAATAGAAAAGTGTGGGTTATTGACTGTATGCTTTGTTTAGTTCTTTGCTTTTGCTTGCTTGTACTCATGTTATTATGAAAAAATAAAATTCTGAAATTATGAAAATCCATTATTTGAAAGCTTTCCAAAAAAGAATTGCATCCAAGTCACTATTACAGAATGCCAGCCAAGGGACTTGCCTTTGTGTGGAATTAGCTGCCTCCAGCTCTTTCCTAACAAGTGACATGGAGGCTCTGGGGTTCGATATGTGGTTCACTGCCCTTCTCATTCTCCATAATAACACCAGGAGTTTTCTTTTCTCAGAAGGGCTTTTGTTACCATTGCTGCATCAATCATTCTCATATTTCCGATTCAGTTATTCAGGATCCTTAGGGTTCTATTGTTAATCTTCACTAATGTATTTCTGACTTTCATAACCAATTTAATTTGAATTGTGAATAAATCAGTGCTGCTTACAGGGGACATTCTCATTTCTCTTTCTGTATGCAACTGATTGAGACTCTGAGAAGATCATCCACAGTTACTCAGAATTCCTTGAAATTCTGGTCTTGCCATGATAAAATATGCATACTTAAAAGGGAAAAATATCTTAAACTTGGAAACTCAATTTACTTGGCTTTTACATCTCTCTGAAGAACTGTGTGAGATGTAATTGCTTAAACTCAGTGATTTGTACCTCCCTAGTTTGTATTATACAGTCAGCAGGTGAAATCTTACACAAGCAAGTCACTTTACTCATGTAATACATTGCCTATACCAAACAGGTTACATTTTTTGCATTTCACCTTGGCTGGTGAGCTAAAGCATGAACTCTGGGCTGCACACTGGGCTGTTGCCAGGCAAGGAACTGATGGCCCTGGGCTGGGCTGAAAGGGAGTCCTGGTGCATGGGCAGAGGTGGGGGGAAGCCATGCGAGAGAATAGGCATGACCAGTAAAGTCTCTGAATACCCTCAGGACCCTGACACTTTAGGACAAATTCTGTTTGTTTTCTTTATTTTGCCTATAATCATGACCCATAATAGTCTGAGTACAGACAGCCTATGAAGTAAGTAGGAATCTCTGGGTTTGACTCAGCAATAAAAATAGAAGCATCTGCATGTATAACTCCAACTGACTTCAGGTGGATGTCAGAAGTTGAAAACTGGTTCTTTAGTAACACTTGGAAGGTGATATTTTCACGTCAAATTACTTGTGGCTTTTCTTTCAGCTAAAGATAATTACTATGTAAGTTCCTTTATTAAGTTATGTTAGAAGATTATTTTCTCATTATTTTCCTGCTTTTTTCTCCCACTGAACATGTGCTCTCTTTCTCTGTTTTTAAAGCCTTACACTCTAAAGGAATGTGCTCTGTCTGTTCACAATCAGGTCATAATTTTACCATTTACAGTGGTTAATAATAATTAGTTAACACATGCCGTTCAGTTACTTTTCAGAAATTGGGTGTTTAGGTCAGCAGTGTGTAAGTCAGTGATGCTGTAAGGATGGCACAGTAATGAAAAGCTCATTTTTCATATTTATTCCACAGTCAAACATGCCTCAAAGTGTCTTTTCAAGTTTGTTCATTCTTATTTGCATTCACTTAATTTTTGCATAGATAAAAACCTCAGCAGAATGAATAAATATATCATTTGACATCAACAGCATGGGGAAGCATATTAAGGAAACACGAAGAATGAGTCATGAATTAATCAATAGAAACAAAACAGAATTCCCTTCTCTCCAAGCATCAGCTCCCAGATCATCTTTAAAGTCATATTTGGAGTCAGATGGCTTCTTTCCTGAATCTAGCAGAAATTGCTCTTCTCTCTGGTAATGATGTAGAGCAGACTTCAGCAGTGACAGATGACAAAAAGGGTTGGATCCTGATGGCTGCTCTCACATTACCTAAATCTTGCCAGCCGCCCTCTCCTTTTTTGGCTTGGAACTTCCTGCTCAAATCCAATTGTTGAAATACCTCCAGCAGCAGTGTTTCCACTGACAGTGTCATTGCCTTGTGATAGGCAAAAATGGCCTTGTGAAAGTTGTAGGGATACATAGGGTAAAATAAATTTTTTGTAGCAGATAAATGAAGAAGTTAAAATTTGTTAAATTTTCTTTCTTCAGTGGCAATCTTGCTGAGCACAGAAATACTTAACTCTGAAAATCAGCTAATGAAAGATGATCTGTAATACACAAGGGACCAATCTGGCCTTTAGAGAAATGATTTAAACCAAATGAATTTAATTCAGCAGAGCACAGAGGAATTAGTGTACACTGTTCCTGAGAGCATGTACTAACAGAAGAAGAGGGTGTAGGAAACCCGGGAGAATTGCTGGGAGAACTACTTCAGGTATCGGATGACTTCCCATGCTGAAGATGAACAGCAGTCAGGTAAACTCCAAACTTAAAAGGCATAAATTTTTCAGGCAGGTTCCTCTTCAGAAAATGCCTAGCTTGAGTGCTGAATGGCTTCATTAGCTGTGATAAGTTTCTAGGCTCAGTGTCAATACTAACAGGCTTGAGGATAACAATATTTATCACAGTAAAAGTATCCAGTAATGGCCAGATCCCTTTTCCTAGCTTGCATTCAAATTGGTGAAAGTTGGAATCACATGTAGGTTTAAGCTCATATTTGCTCATGACCCTGAAAGCCAGGTAGAAAGCTGCTGGACCTGGTTGCAGCCTGTCTGTATGTAGTATATATCGCACCTGAAGGTGCATATTCAAAGGCTAGGACTCCTCTCTTCATGGTGACACACAGCTTTTCTTTCTCTCAAACTCAGATGCTGACATTTCCTTGCTTTACAAATGTCTGGGAATGCTAATTAGCTTCAGAGTCAACATGACAAGACTGAACTGATTTGTAGGGAAGACAGCATGAAGCACAGACAGGTGCAGCAATTCTCCTTCTCCTAATTATGGCTTCTGCTCATGGTCTGTAGTTACCATCAAGACAGCCAATGCCTTTTAAGTCTCAGGTGATAGGGGAATATATAATCACCATTTGTAGCCAGCCATACCTCCAAAATGGACCTCAGCATAGCAATCAATGACTGTCATTCCAATGATTCACAGCTGCTTTACTAGGATTCTCCCAAGTCAATTCAAGAAGTTTCAACTCAGGAATAATACTGCTACCTGCTCATTGGTAGGATATTTCAGTGGTACTCCAAGGTTCCTGCTGCTCCTACAATTATTGAAAACCTCCAAAGTACATTAAAATTAGGAGGGGAACCGAGAATACGGTGACTTTGTCACTGGCTGAACTGTCTTAGGCAAATAGTTACAAATCCTCCATGCAAAGTTAACTGTAACTAGGGTAGTGTGGGGTTTATTTGTATTTTAAATATCAAATAAATTCAATTTGAAATGTCCCTTTAAAAGCCAAAGTAGTTTCTGGTGTAATAGATGTCATTTTCTACCAGCAGACTATTTCCGGACCTGAAGTCCCAGCTAATGAATGAAAGGGTATTCTCAGCTGTAAGGCCCTTTTTCAGAAATGTTTCCTCTAGGAAAGGTTTGGCATCATCTGAAAGATGCACATATTCACTTGAAGAAACTTCAGTCTGCAGATATATAGTCAAGATTTCTATTGATATATGCTTTGCTTACCAACGCAGTCCACCATTTCCTCACTTTTTGTTGTTCCTCCCTTATTGTTCCTAGTTTAAAGCTCTCTTGGTCAGATGGATCCCATCTCTTCCTAGCAGTCCTTGATCCCCAGGCGAGCAGATGGGACCCTTCATCCCCCACGGCAGGGAATATCCCACTGCTATCACTCACCACTTCACCTTATTGCTGCTGCACAGTTCAGTTTCAGCCAGCTCTGGTTCTTCATTGGACATACTTCCCAGCCCCTCATCTTCCACTGAGGCACTGAATCTATCGTGTAGTTGCAAATCTGCAGGTGGAGGAGAAGAAGCTTTCCTACTATTGCCAGAACTCACAAGCTTCCAGTCTGACATCCAAATGGAGTCTCCATTTCCCACCCCAGTAAGCACAGACTGCCTCCTCTCCTTCAGTACCTGAAACCTGTCTGAAAGCTTCTTAGCCTAAGGGAATTCAGACACATATATTCTTAACTCCCTGCAAAAGCATTAAAGCATGTGACTGTCTCAGAGGAGAGCTGAACCCAAGACATCTTAACTATCCAGATGCTCGATATGAGTGTTATGCTTATATTTACTTTTTCTTCTTACCCAAGATACTCATGAATTTTCAGACACAGTGAAATAGCGTCAGTAGAGGGGTTGGAGAGTGGGTTACACATACTTCTGTGGTGTTGCCTATCACTTAATTCTGTTAAGTCAACTTCGCTGCTACTTGGAAGCCCCCTCCAGCATGCCTCTCTATGCTCTGGTGAGATCCTAGGCACATAACACTGCCTGGATATAGCACTTTGGCCTTATCATCGGGGCAGGGGGTTGGGGGGGAGTAAAGTCTGACAAGTTTAAATACTCAGTTTACCAAAGATTCTGTTTGACTCTTCTGTGCTACCTTCAGTAATGGAATAGCAGGTGACAATCAAGGGAGAAGTAGCATATTCAGAGACTGTCACAATAAACACTATCTGTGATTGAACACTCAAGTAATCTGATAGCCTGATTATCTCATCACAGCACCAGGGATTTGCTTGCTGCTTAAATAACTTGAAAAGTAACCTACAAGTGATGTTTATCAGTATCAAAATCACAGTGATGAAAGAAACAAATACATTATTTTGGGACATAAGATAAAACAGATTAAAAAAAAAAAATATCAAACCTAACATTCCTTAATTTGGACTCAGAGTCAAAGCACAAGTAGAGGATCTACAAATTTTATCCAAGAAAAAGCTTGCCATCTAACATTGACAAAATTGCTATTAATAAATGTGATCCCATAGACACCACGTTATTTTGGAGAATGTGGGCTTTTTTTCACCTTGCTCTGGACCTAAGTGGGTCCCTATCTTAGGGTGCCCTTTTGGAAAGTTAAGCCTGAACCATTCAATCACTTAAAGGTCATAAATAAAAATGTATGACAAGATTTTCCACCTCAACTTCTAAGCCCTTTTTCCAATCACATAGCCATGTAACCTGTAAGGCATTTAGCACAATAGACAGACAAGAGAGTAGTGTGCATTGAAAGTGGCTCTTTTCAAATGGAATTCCCAACCTAATTCTACAGAAGAAAACTGATGGCCTAATGGATCAGCACAGGTACTTCATTAGTCATGTGCACATGGAATATGGTGGCTAGTTTTTGTAGTCAGATTGGACAAGTGAACAGTACAGAGGAGCATGTACTTTTCTCAGAAGAAAAAATTAATAAGCAAGGTGGATTGGACTAGTGTAGATTTTCTCTTCATACTTTCAGCAGAACTGCACAATATACCTGGAAATCTGTCTTACTGATACAACGTCTAATTACAGTTTGTAGAGTCACAATAACAGTCTTCCCATTCTTCCCTTAGTTAAAACTACTTTATATCAAAACTTTTAATGTGTGGCTAGTCATATTCTTGAATAAATTAAATCCCAGCTGTCATTTTCTGAGCTATTTTTGCTTCTCAATAGAATCAGGTTTTTGACTGTTTAATGATGCTTATTACGGCTTTAAAATGTTTTGTACTTTACTGAGGAACAGTAATGCTCCACTGAAGCTGGGCATATCAGCCATTTTCAACCTGCAGAAGCATGATTGTTCTACTTTTGGGAAGAAATAACTGAAACCATGGGAATCATTCCCCAAAACACAAACAACGGTCTGTCACCTGTCCTAGGAAGGTAAAAAAGTTTTAGTTAACACTCTTTTAATGAGGCTATGTGTGTTTGAAGAGATGGTGAGAGACATTATGGAAAAATTCTCATCACAGTTGTTAAACATGGGGGAACTTTCTAGGCTAAGCACTGACAGTTAAAATAGGAGGTTCAGGATATCAAACAAAGATATCAAAATTTGATGTTGACAAATGAGGACACTGCATAGTTTTGAAATAAGTAGGACTGCATAAAGCAATAGCCAAACTCATCTTCTATTTCTCCCAAAAGGAAACAGTCTCCCGTAAAAAAACAGGGCAAAAAGGCACAAAATTATTTTGTTAGTTCAGTTTACCTCCTCTAAAAATGGGCACAAAGTTCAGGATCTGGTTGAAATCTTACCTTTTTTAATTCATGTCTACCTAATTATCCTGAGGACTGATGCTGCAAATGTTCAACTCAAACAAATCTTAGTATCTTCTACCAACAGAGATTTTGGATTCTACCAGCCTTTAGGATCAATTCTGCGCTGATTTTATTATTCAGAATTTGATGGGCCTAGTGACACGCACAATGTATTTAATTCTTAGCATCTGTATAACATCCTTCAGTGAATTATTTCTTTCTATAAAAGGCAAAACTGTGCTTTTCCATATTTTCATCAGGCAATATAAAGTTCCCGTCCTGCAGAGCACTCTGTATACTGTCTTGAAACAATCTCAGTTAGTCTTTCCTACTTGAAAATCAATGATACCCACTAAAGACAAGTCATTACAATATACATGATAACAAAATCCCCAAAGGATAGTGGGTAATTGTGGCTTGCTTTCACTTTATTTTGTTCAGCGGTGATGCCTCCAACACAATGCAAATAACTCTTACACAAGGAAGTGAAGTCTTTAAAGAAGAAACAAAAATCACTCTTTCTTTTTACTATATATAAAGGCTACAGTCATGAAAGTTTGTTCCTTCCCAATATTCTTGCTAAATAAACCTTACACTGGACTTTAGATATTCAGTTCTCAGACAGAACTTCCGAAGAGAAGGTAATCTTTAATTCCATAAAAATATTAACAAAACTTTTCCAAAAGCAAGTGTTTTTTGTTACAGTGAGTTCCTTTCCCAGGTAAGTTTCCTAATTACCAGTGTCTTATACCAATTATTTCACTTCAGAATTTGGAATGTAAATGGAATTTGTTTATTTTTCCATTCACTATCTATGAAAGGTTTATAAATTCACACAGCTGCCGTGCAAATCAGGGCTATAATCCAGAGATCAGTTTTATATTGGAGCATAGCATTGATCAGTGATTTGCAAACAAATAAACCAGGGTAAGTTTTACTTTAAAGGCAGTTCAAATATAAATGGCACTGTTCACATGGTGGAGTGTGATGTTACAATGTAAGGGCTTGATCCTTGAACTCCAACTTCTCTGCACTCCTATTGGCAACAGCAAAAAATTAGCGTATTCATTATCTGACAAAGTTAAACCTGAAATCCTCACCTTGTTTCTTCTTTATTGCTCCCTTCAGAAATAACCAAGCTGACGTGAAATTTTTACAAGCCTTTGGAAATCCAATTTTTTTTCCAAATTCAGTGATGTAACTTAGAAATTCCTAAGAACATAGTTAATACTAAGCTAAACCAAAGGTTCATCTAGGCCTCTTTCCTGTCTTTTACAAAGCCCTGAAACAGATATTTAGGGATTGTATAAGAAGAGGTCAAGCAATACATATTAATTCCCTAACACTCTCCCAGCCTCCAGTAATTTGAAATTTATTGATATCTTAAGCAAGAGATGGTATCTTCATGCTTAATAATCCTTTCCAGATTTTAGTAACACAGTCTGGTTTCTTTGGGGTATAAGTAAAATTTAGCAGCAAAACCATCCTGAGTGGAATAATTAAATTACTTTAAAATATTCTATCACCTCATCCTTTACATTTTTGAAAGTCTTCTGAAAGATTATTCTGTGTTATTATAACCAAGAATCTAGAATATATTTATAAGAATTATTTAAATTATATTTTTACAGTTTTTTTAATATTTATGTTTCATTCCTACTTTCAGTACTCATACAAAACTACTAATAAGTAGTTAGCAGGAATCTAGGGGCAGTCTTAAACTGAAAAGTTTGTAATCCAGTTCAACTTCCACCATGACTGAAAAACTTATTATCAGAGAGCATCATCATTAAAACTGACATGACTGGGAGAGAAACAAAAAACAAGAAAAAATACATACTCTTATCCATCAGGCAAAAAAGAGACCTGAAAGTTAGGCACATATATGGGTGCACTAAGGAGCAACCGCTGTGTGTGCATACTACCTTTAAGAGCCAGGACACTCATCAGAGCAAAGCAAGACTTGAGCGTGGTCTGTAACATACAGATCTGTAATTTTATCTTGAAAGTGTGACTTTCATTCTAATCTGAGGCCTAGAAACAGTAAATGCTTCAGAAAGGTGGCAGAAACAAGTAAAACTGTAACTGACTTCCATGATGACACACTCCATATGAAGAATAAACTTTGTTTAAAAATACACACCATTTGATCCCAGGTTACAGAACATGTGGAGCACCAAAACCACCTAGAAACTGGATGAATGGACAGATGTTTATGATGTGGGCCATTTCAGCTGAACTTCCACTTGTTCATGCAGGATACAAAACATCTCATCCACAGGAGATGATGAGCGTTAGAAGTCCCTGGGACTTGCAATCATGCACCGCTAAAGAATTTTGGAAATTTCCAAATGCACTCAACAGCAATTAACTTGTCTCTTAACCTTCATCACATTTATTCATACCTGGATTGGAAAGGTGATGACTGGAAGGTGTTCAAGGAAAGGTTCTAGAATGACATAATACAAAAATGGAAAAGAACAGCCTTACAGTAATTACTTATTTTCAATATAAAGGCAAAAATCAAAGACATTTTGACAGTGACATTTTAGCCTGATATAAATCACAAGGAAATTATTAATGTGAATGCATCCCCAGCAGCATTCACATTCTTACAGGTTTGCAATTTATCACTTCAGATATCAGAAACTGAATAGAGTCTTTTGCAGTCACAAGGTTTACAACTGTGACCTGATCAATGTCTCTGGGTTGTCCTAACTGAAACAAAAGTTCCAGTATGACACATCTATTATCTTAGGGTTTTTTTTCATCTTTTTTTTCTCCAAAGCTGCTGCTGAAAGTGTACAGACCTTCCTATTCAGGCAGAAGAACTGACTGTGTTATTAAACTTTGCCCCTAGTTACATATCCACAACATTAACTATGCAAATACGATAGCTGAAGTTGCTTCATTGTAATACTGTAAACTCACATACCATTCATGTTAATATAAAATTAAAAAATGTTCTGATACCATAAATGCACAAGCTTGACCATTTAAACGATACTTTTCTCCCTGACTCGGCTTCCATTGACAATTCTCCGCCACAAAAAAAAATGCACAATTTGAAAATGGTGGAATTACAATAGGATTTAAATCAGTAGTTAGATTACAACACCTTTATAACAGAGTTGAGCTTTCAGCAGCCCATCTTCCTCATGGATCACATCCAAATAATGCTAGTGTTCTAAGCCCTGAAAATTGATAATATTCATCCACTGAAAGAAGTCATTTCCTGGAATGAATCTCTCTGTTGTGTTTAAGCCCCTTGCCTAGTTAAATGCTTGATAACGCTTTTAAAAATTGATCCTTTAGGATAGCTTCTGATCACAAAAAGAATATTAGTTCATTTTTATCTCTTCTTGGTTGTGTAGGGCAATTAGCACAAAGTCTCGGCAGAGAGTTCTCCCTTTCAAGGTGGTTGTTAAAAAGGTATCACGGGAATATAACCAAGCTTTTACAACACATGCATGATGCGAAAAGCCGTTTCACCACATACAGCAGCAAGAAAGCATTTATCACCAAAGCTGTCCGGAAAATGTTCAGCAACCATCTGCCAATTAGAGAATAATCTGCTGTTCATCTGCAGCAGAGAACACTTATTTAGCTGGCAAGCAGGCATATACCAGAGGCAGCTAACAGGTACTTTTATAGTTAGCAGGGCAGTTAGCTCAGCTGGGGACATGAAAGAGACCCAGAAACTCTGCTCCATGCAGCATGGGCCTGTATGACTGTGGTGGTGACATGCTACAGGACTCTGTCCCCATGACTGGCTGGAAGAAGCTTCCCCAGGAGGTCAGAGTCCTTACCCCTGATGCACTCGAGAAGAGGGAGGCTGCCACGCAGGACTGGGGCCACAGGGAGTGCCTGGTGTTGCTCCTTGGGGCTGGAGCTGCTGGTGGCCTCACCTGCGGGAGTTGTGCTGTGACTGAGGCACTAAGTGACCAGGTACCAGAGCTGTGGGAGGAGATGAGCAGACTGAATAGCATTGGGAAGGATGAAGAGGTCACAGTGACATTGAAGAGCTATACTGCACAAGGAAGGAGGCTCAGGGACAATCTAGTCATGGATGGAGACTCCCAAGATGCTGAAAGCTTGTGACTTCTTGCATCAGGAAGAAGGGTCCTTCTCTGCCTTCAGATCTGAATTTACAGAATCAGTACAGTGCCCTAATAGCCAAGGAAAGGGAACAAGTTCCCGGGGAGAATTCAAAGCCAGCTGAGCCTGAATCACACATTAGCACCAAGAAGACAGGCCAAGTGATGGAGGTTCCCTTCTGCAGGGCTAGGCGGTGCTGATCAGAGTTGCTGTCATGGGATTCTTATTGCTTGCTGGCAGCCCGGATCAAGGATATCCAGAGAGAGTCTCAATGCTCTTTTGTACCTCAAATTGTCTCTCACTGTTCATCCATGTGGTCACCAATGACACTGCAAAGGGAGACATGGAACAAATCAACGAGGGACTGCAGAGTTCTGTGACCAAAGGTGGAAGACATGGGAGTGCAGGTGCTGTTCTCAATTGTACAGGTGTCTGGGAAGAGCTGATTGTTCTGCAAGTTAACAGCTGGCTGCATAACTGTTGCTGTAGTTAGCGCTTTGGTTTTTATAACTATGGTAACACCTTTGGGATATGGACTGTTAGCTAGAGATAGGATTCCTAGAGTAGGAGATCCCCTAGCATAGACACTTTTCTGGACAAATTTCTATCAAATTCCTGCTCAAAATTCCAGACACCAGAAAAGTTTGGCCTTTACAGTACCTATCATAATGCCCTGTGATACATAGAAAGCCCACTTTCAAATCACTCTTACTCTACCTCAGATCCTACATTTTGTAAAACTGCCTTTGGATGCAGAGTTAGCATCTGTTTCCTCAAGGTTATTTGCTATTCATACAAAATAGAACAATTTAAGCAGGAGAAATCAAGAAGGCAAAAATACTGAATCTAATCTTGTAGTTACTCCCCACACCTAGGACAAGAGAGAACAAGTCTCTGTCTCAGAACCTCAACTATTTATACAAAATGAAACAGCTCAAACAAGAATACTTGAAAAATCATGGATATTTTGAATCCCACCCCCCTCTCTCTGAATATTATTCCCCCTTCTCCCTAGACCATCACCTTTCTTCTCCCCAAATGATGCAGCTGCCCCAAAAGTTTCTGATCCGTGCAAATGCAGATCATGAGAATTTTGAGCATTTAAAAAAATTTCCAACTCAGGAAAAGTTTCATGCCATATTCCTTATATAGCCTGATATAACTGAAAAATCACATACATAAATCTTTCTTATATTTTAAAATACGGACATACTAGTGCAGAGGTGAACTATGAAGGCATAGAAAATTTTAGAAAATGACAAATGCTGATCTAGCTAATAGGATGCAAACACTAAAATGCCTTCTGCAAAGCACAGGTGAAAGTAAACATAGGTAATTACTATATTTTTGTTCCTATCCCTGTAGCTATAAAATGTGTGCCATCAGTACCATGAAATTGGAAAACAAACATGTTCTAAATCAAAGAAACAGGGCTTGGTCTGAACTCCACTGTTTAGAAGACATGGTATCACAAACAACTTTAATGTTCTTTGACAACGTTCACAACCATTAGAAAATTGAAGTCATAATGAAACTGCAGCTAACTCACAATCTTCTGGCCCTAGGATGTACATTGTTGATGTGTGTATTCTGGAAGCCCCATCTGTTAGGAACCAGGCTTTATATACTGAATAATTGCTAAATTCCAAGGAGACCAGGTGGCAGGGCAAATTAATTTGGAAAGAAATAGAAAAGTCATGAGGGAGGAAGCAGAAAAATTGTAGGAGGAAGTTAATTCAGCATTTTCTGAATGCATTGAATGAGGACGGGAATAAAGAAAGGAAGAAAATGTGCAACAAAATGTGGGTAGGAAGGGGTAAGGCAGGAAAAGAAGGGACACTTTTATATCAAGAGGTGTTTATGGAGATATTTCTGGGACTACAAGAAATGAGAATGTAAGGAAGATGAACAAAGCTGAAGATATTGCCATGAAAATTTCTATTTGAGAATATTCATGCTCTCAAAAATTACTTTTATATTTGTAAAATCAATTCACAATGCCAGTGTAAATCAAAATAAATTTAATCTTCCTTTTTGTGAATTGTTGAAAATAGCTTTGATGTGAAAAAGAGAAGATAGGAAGGGAAAGGAAGAAAGCCA
Source organism: Pelecanoides urinatrix (assembly GCA_013400755.1). Lineage (NCBI taxonomy): Eukaryota > Metazoa > Chordata > Aves > Procellariiformes > Procellariidae > Pelecanoides > Pelecanoides urinatrix. The sequence goes on from VZTQ01014342.1 coordinate 164,706, forward strand.
GAGGTATTTTAGCTTCCCAGTTTGAGTGGCACATTCCCAGATTTTCATGTGAGAAGCACTCACAGAAAATTAACCAGATCGATACAAATACCACGACTGCTACTATAAACTCAGGAAGCCCTCTGTGCAAGACATCTCTGGCAAGAACACAGGGGACCATAAAGCTACTCTTTAAAGAGCAGCTGGTGTCACATACGGTTCTGCTGTCCTGGTCCTCACATGCTCCCATTGTCAGCAGCAGATGAGACAGAGTAGTTAGGTTAAACTGATTTCATTAAAATTTGATTAGTCTTTTGGCTATATATATAAAATAATCAAGCAGATGATTGCCTAAATTCAGAAGTAAATCTGTAATATATTGGTATAGCCAGTGCAGAGGCCTATGACACCTACAAATTACAAGTGCATAACTCAGAATATAATTAGTATTAACTTGCCTTGAATCCAAACATAAGCATACAAAAATTGTGAAATCAACAACAGCACAAAAGAATTTAATAACAAGTGATATCATAGCAAAATACAATATATAGCAAAATACAATATATAGTAAGGTTATATTATTTTACCCAAGTATTTGAGCAGTGTGACCACCAAAAGGAAAGGAGGTATGTAGGAGACACCCAAGTAAGAGAAAGTTACCAGGCCAAGAGTAAGATAAGCATGACCAACTCCAGACAGGCAAGACATCCTGCTGAAAGCACAAGGATGACAGGCAAGATCAAAAAAGTTCCATGACTTTCCCAGGGACCAAAGTGAGATTGATCAACCTGTAGTTCCTTGGTTAGTTTTTTGGCCTTTCTTGCATGTTCCTGATGCAACATCTGTTTTCCACTAGTCATCAGGGATCTCCCATGATCTCCATGACTTTTAAAAGATGAGAGAAAGCATCCTTGCATGGACATCAGTTCTCTCAGCACACTTGGATCCAGCCTGGCTGGGCCTATGGACTTTTATGGATTGAGTTCTCAGTAATCCATGACCCAATCCTTCTATTATTCAGGTATTGTCCCGTATCTCTTGTTCTCCTCACAGGAGATATCTCAGGACATCACTTTTGGTCTGATGGTTTAGCCTGGTTTCACTATTACTTCACTGATGGCATTATGTGTGTGTGTCTGACAAAGTATTGTCCAATTTTAACCAAATGTGACAGAATGTATATACTACATATTTCAGAAACAGGGTAAAAGAGACAAGCAAAAATTAATCCCCACAGCTGAAGAATGTACTTCACTGTGAACATGACTATAGTACTAGTAACCAGAAAGTCTATTTAAGAGGCTGGCCCTGGAGTTTTCTTTTGAGTGCTCTACACACCTCAGACACCAGAGGTGCAGCCATAAGAAATCAAGCTTCAAAAATTCTGATGCCTATGAAAGTATTTCTTTGAATATATGAGATGAAGTCAGCGGGATCATACATAAAACTATTTCTTTATTATTAGTTCCCCGTTCCAAGCAAGTGGGTAGGTCTTATTGTATGACTTTCGTCTTCATATTTTAAAGAGGTGATTGGCTCACTGGGCCAATTTTTGCATGGCTTTTTTATTCCTATTTCTCATTTTCCTCTTCCTCTGTGCAATCATTCCTACGTTACCAAAATGGTTAATAGTAATACTGTCTTTCTTCCTCAAAACATCCTAGTTTCCCAAGCAGCTTAGAATTACCTCATAGTAGAAGTCCTCCTACAGTGACTTTTTATGATGCCAGCTTGATGAGTTCTACAGTCTTAACAATGGCAAGCTTTGTTATTCTGTCTGCCCTTTATTGCCCAACATGTACTTCTGCTCTCCTTTTCCTACTCAGCTTTTTTCTTCCTCAATAAACCTTAGATTGGATACTCTCCCTGCCAATACCTTCAAAAAAAACTGGAGTTTTAAGAATAAGGCATGTGGAATATTGCATTTGGCTTTTGAGACTTAGGTCCACCCTACCAGAACAGAAATACATGTGTATTGTCTTAATTAAAAGTTCAGTTTCTCTTCAGGCATGTGTAATGTTGTGTTCTCATATGTAGGCACATTCTTTTCTGGACCAGAAAGATAGATGTCAAACAGCAGGTAAATATCTGATTTGTTAGGTGCAACTGAGAGTACGTAAAAATACATGAACAACCACACTAATTCAGATCAAGGGCCTATCCAGCATTATTCTGTCTCCAACAGTAGCTGCAAGTGGACCCTAGGGAAGAAGAAAACCAGAGAAAACATGTAGACATAAGTATTAATTTTCCTAGATTTTTACTATTTTTAGGTCAGGAGATTTCCTGAGTGTCTGATTGCTTGTCCATTTAGTAACTCCCAAAAGATGCCTCTTCCAAGTGCTTGTCAAATCTGTCCTTGAACACAAATAAACACTCAGCATAGACAACATCCTTTAACAAGGAGTTTCACAAAATTAGTGCTCGTGACATGAACAACCTCCTATTTTGTTTTAGAGGATCCTAAGGGCTTGATCTGATAGCCCCTGATTCCTATATTGGAAAAGACCGTGAATAATCAGACCCCCTTAAGTCTTGCCTTTTCATGTACAGGAGTCGCAGGCCACTCAGTTGTTCTACGAATTTTTCACCAAGCATGTTACCCTCTCTGAACTCTGCAGTTCCGACATATCTCCTTTGAGACCAAGGACCCAGAACTAAATACTGTACTCAAGGGGAGGGCGAACCATGGATTTTATATAACAGTATATGTATATTCTCTGTATTGTCTTCTATTCTTTCCCATTAAGTTTTAAGAATAAGTTCTTAACTAGGTGCAATCTTTAAGGGGGGAAAAAGTACAAAGAAGGAAAAGAAGACTGACATGGAGAGAATAACCAACCTATAGTACACTGTAGCATAAATCAGGGACATCCCCATGGCTGGAAAACTGTTCAGTAGTTGTATAGCAGCTCATAAAACATCTCTGCTTTTTGATAATTTTAATGTCTAGAGCCTAACAAGATCCAAAATAAGTTAGATATCTATACTGATATCTATATTTCAGGTAATATTTAATGCTATCAGTTCATAGCTAGCCAGTGCTTATTTAGACATTTTTCCTGTGCCCAAATTATCCTATTGTGTTCTTTGGGCTGTTTCTTGCATCCTTGTCAAATGTGTCTGGAACTGGTCACCACCAGATATGAGATATTAGAAAAGACGGACAGCAAGTCAATCAGATGTGATATCTCAAAAACGGATAGGCAAGTGCTGCAGAACGCCTTCAGCATCTTCAGTTAATTAAAAGCACTTTAGAAAAAGGACCAGTCTGTACTAACTGCACTTTGCCTTCCTTCATCTCAAAGTACATTTCTGACTCTAAATTATTTTATATCACTTCTATTCAGAGTTGATTTTCTTAGAAAATTTGGGAAATAACCTGCTGTTGGAGGTTAATGTATATCACAGTTTTGGATAGCTTTCCTATCACTGCCTGAAGATAGTCAAATGAAATCTTTCAAGAAGAGAATAAGAATGAATTTATAAGGCAAAATTTGACGCACATTTTACCTGTCAGGAAAACATGAAAAGCTGATGACCAGAGAAGAAACAACCAGTGAAGAGGCACATGAAAGTCATTGCTTCAACTTATGCTTTAGCAAAACCTTTGAAAACAGTTATGGCATTACTGACCAGACAATCTGTCTTTGACGTCAAGAAGTTGAGCAATACTGTGGCTATTTAAAAATTCCCTGCTTCATTGCTAACACTAGTATTAGTCGTACTTAGGTGCTGGAGTTAATGTCAGAAAGAACTGCAGTTACTCAAATGTCCTTATGAAACTTATGTGTACTCTGCTTGTCCTTTTGAAACAAAACAGACATTCAACAGAAGCCCAGGATATATTTCCCATACTTTTACACAGACGCTTACTCATTACATATGCAACAATAAAAAGAGTTAGAACTATGAATGTGATAGAAATTGTAATTGACCATGTAGCAAAGGATATTTATCGTTTTGCTGAAATAGACTCATCTGACTTGTGCTTATTCTTTTAAATCACACAGCCTGTATTCAATTTGAGAATTCTTCAAAGGGTCTAACTCAGCTATCACTGTAAAAATCTGAAATTAATATTTTTCATTACAGTCAAAACTATGTTACAGACAGAACAGAAAGTTCTGAAATGGGAGTACACAGAAAAAACAAATAATGTAGGAAATTAATGTAAAAATTTCCCTTAACAATCAAGGGAAGATATATAAAAACTGAGAAGATGAGAAGTTTAAAGGAAAAAAATAATCAAAACTGAAGAAAGTAACTGTTTTTGCAGAATTAAGAAACCAAAAATATTGCCTCTGAGTTTAGCTCCTTCCAATCAGGTAATGCCAGCTTAGGAAAGTAATTCACATTTTTATATAGTTATACATTATATGTATGTATCCAGGTAGTTATGTATATATATAGCACACACAGACACATATTTTAAATGCAGATCAAACACCAATTCAGACTCTTCCTGACATATTATTACTATATTAATTTTTGCTATATGTCATACTCCCTTTGCCCATAAGTACTGAATATTTTTCCATTAATAGAGGTGACCCTGTGTTAAAGGCCTTTTATGTAACAATTTTCCTGTAATAGTCCTGTGTTTTCATGTTATGTCATAGGAGGTTTTTTCCAGAATGTTTGCTATGTTTCAGTTGACACATTTCATTCAGCAAAACAAACAAAAAAGGAATTATTCTGAACATGTCTGTAAGATCCTTGTTGGATCAGGACCACAGCATTCAGTCCAAACAAGTATTATTATCCTTTTGAGTTAAACGAGCATAAAAGTTCTGAGAAGCCTAACAATAAAGACATTTCTAATAACAATGATAACAAAAATGTAGCAAAAAAGGAATGAGAGACCTTAAAGGAGAAGGTGATTTTCTTTGAAATTAAATCTATGTCCCTTATTCCCACTATTATGCCCACATACTCACAAGCACCAAGTGATCTGTCCCGAATTCAGACACAAGGATGTGTATGTCAAGGTGGTCAAAGGACATTCCTGGTTTTAGGGTGCATTTTTGTTTTGGATACCCTAAAAAGCTGCAAGCAAATTTGCTGTTAATCTAGATGGCAACAACACCTGCCATTCTTACAACCCTTCTGGTGTTCATACTGTCATTCTGACAGAATGACAGATTTATCATTCTGTGCCCCAAGTTCTAAAATGAGTAGAGAAGGATGGGGAATACAAATGGTGGGAAATACTTTTCGGACAGTCTCCCACTGCTACAGGTATCCTCAATACCTTGTGTCACCCTATGGTTGTTCTCCTAATCCTAGTTTTTATTAGTATTGCTTTAACCGCAGTACTGTACATTTTAAATTAGCAAATAATAAAACAAATAAGGCACTTGATGTATATTTATCAACACCAGCAACAAATTGAAACAGGCAGAAATCTNCGCCCTTAGACACTCATACCAGTCTTAACATTTCATTGGATATTATCTGTGACAAAAGCCTTTCCAGGAAAGCTAGCCCATAGCCCTAGAACGCCAACTTCTTGTTCACCCAGGTGTTAGAGCATGGATGCATATAGCTAACAGCCAACCACGCATTAGTTCTATCATATTAATGCACAAACTGCAGAAGTCCCTCAAGCCAGAAGATAAGCACTCAGGGGTGAGCCAAGGGCTTGCACTCTAACTAGATTATGGCTTATATACTGCAGCAGGATCCCTGGGTGGCCAGAGCTTTGAAATCAATGTTCCTAGGATTTTTCTTCTAAGAATATCCCTCAAAAGGTCAGAGGGATTTTAAGTTCAACACAGCTAAGTTGTATTAGAATAGAAACTGGAGTATTTAATATTTTCAATAGAGAAATCTCAAAGCAATTAGGTAAAAAATGTTGACACCAAGAAGGATATATCTCTTCTTCAGCTTTCTGTCTTCTTGCAGGAAGATGCTTGCTGACAGGATTTGTTCCAGTCAGTTCAGTGGCTCTCTGAGTCACCACTAACAATGCATGCTACTTCCAGTCCCTGGAAAGGTTTCTTCTGCCACATAAGGCCAGGTGCTCTACTCTCTGCTCCTTTTCACAGTCTCACAGGGCAAGCCTGATCTGCAGGCTCCCATATCATTGCTCTTGCTCTTACTCTCTGCTTGCCTTTGTTACCTCGTATGCCTGGGACCTTTCCCTTCGGCTGGGTCCTTTTCACAAGCAAAGGAGGTCCCCATGTGCTCCAGCTGATCCAGGAAGGAGATGTGCAAACTAACAAACAAATAAAACATATACCTCCTGTCACAAAATCCAATTTTAACTGTACTTCTTACCTAAAGAAATGCATGGGTCCAAAGCACTGACATTGTTTATGTACAACCATTCCTTTATAAGTCACAGCTGGCTTCAAATGAAGGCTGCGTTGCAATAATCAGGTCTGGGATTCCATAAACGTGGTAAAGAGCAACAGGGCTAAACCTCCTGCTTTCTCGATGGCTGAGCTGCTCAGAGAAGAGTTTAGTAACACAGATGAGCAGGACCCACACATCTTTTAGGATTCATTTGATTTCACTCACTGCAGTTTTTTCCTAGTATGCCTGGCTTCCAGGAACCTTACTTTAAAACATATGCTTGAAAACAGTAGCCTCCAGGAGCAACAGAGAGAGGGAAGGCAATAACAGTGCAGGAGACATGACCAGGGAGACAAAAAGGTCAGTGTAGCCATTTAGCTACCGGTATTTGCCCATACCGATTAAATATGGAATTTGTATAAAGCACATGGTGACACATACCATTGCGTATTGATAACAACAAGGGAATTTAGACCATCATGTGGAGTCTTTATAAACATGCATGCAGAAATCTTTCATGCTGATGAAGGTGAGTTTAAATCTGAAAGGTTTTCCCAACCATATGCCCCAACCTATCACAGAAAAAATGTATATTCACAGCTCTCTAATTGTCATTATATTACTTATGTTCAAGAATTAATGGCAAAATATTTCACACTTATGATTTCAGTCTTTTATCTACCACCAGAATAAATTATTTTAAATATTCCCTATGTCTGGAACAACTTCAGAATAATCCTTTCCTCCACCTGGTAGTAGAGAGCTGCTATTACAGAGCAATGTGAGAATTACAAAAGCACAGCATCTTGTCACCATGGTTTGTAATCCTTTTGCAAAACCTAGTGCAGGAAAGAGGTCAGAGCAGAGCTGAAAATGAAACAGGGACATTGTACTGCATAGGCTCTTAAAGAAGCCCCAAATAGAGAAGGAGAAAGGCAGTAAGAAGGCAGTAAGAATCCTTTTATTTTTCCTCCTCCCAACTGGAAGGGAAATCTACAAATATCTACAAATTCAAAAAAGAAGTGGGATCAGGGATTTCTTTTTACATCTCAGAGTTTCCTGTGTGAACAAAGCAAGGAACAAAGCTAAGGAATGCTGAAAGCCCACTCAGCTTGTTTCAGAAGGCCAAGAAATTAGACTGACTAGAAATTTAGTTTCCAAAAAGTCCACAAAATTCTTCATTTCAAGACTCCAGGTCTACACCATCTTGGTGCAACAAGAAAAATGACAAAAGCTAATAATAATTCGACAGTATGAAGAGTAATACTTCACGTGTTTTGACATGAACAATTCTCATTAATGGACCTACTTTTATTGCTCTGTTAATATCACATCTTAATGAGTTCTCAACATTATTTTGGACATTTGCATATTTACAGTTTGAGATAAGATGATGATCCCGTAATAGTGGTTTGAGAAAATTAGGCTTGTATATCACTACAAATTGCCAATCAAGTCAAAAGCTCTTGTTTTCTACAACTCATAAATATAGATGGCACTCCAGGATATAAAGGAAAATGTGCTCTCCACATTGTCGCTGGATTAGTTTATAATGCTAATTTGACTTCACATTTTTATGTTTTTGCAAAGTGGAAATATTAACCTGAACACACAAATTAGTACTCAAAGTAATATTTAGCTACGTGTTTTACTTAGAGGAAATGAATACCACATTAATGTGTATCCTAATGACTCGATGTATTCTAAGAGATAGAAAAAATAGATGCAAACATAAATTGCATAATGTTGAAAAAAGGTGCTGAAATTATCAGATAAAACAAGAGAACTAAAAAAAAATAGAGGAATGGGAGCTGAAATGTGCAGTGATTCAGTTTTTAATAATATGGATGTATTAAGCTTCCAAAGTACATTGGCAATTCAAAAGAGCAGGAAGAATAGTGTAAGAAAAATCAGAATATATCCAAAGATAACAAAAACATGCACTTTTTTTTTCCCTGTGAATCCTGTTCTTTTATTTAGGGAGGGATCTGGACTCGCTGAAATTTATTGTATATTCCTCTATTGTGTTCCAAAAACACTGGTTAGAAAATTGCTGGTAGAAAAATTACTGGTATCAGAATTTGGTATGACACAAGCTTTGGTCATTCCAAAATATTAGGGTATGTCGGGAAAGAATACATGAGCAGAAAATACAGAAGGCCACCCTTCCTCCCCTTACTCTGCCACACATTTATCAATATATGCCCTATTCAGTTCTCACTGTAGGTTCCCCTAAGCCTGAAATTCAGCTTTCCAAACACAAGGGATAAGGTGCTGGACTATTCAGAATGGATCAAACAGAACTGACTTGTTGATCAGCAGCACATTGTGATTGTAACACTGTAATTCATCAAGGATGGATTTTCTTATTCTCTGATGCAGTCAATTTTTTCTCTACTGATGACCTGTATATTTTAGAGCAACTCTGAAGTTCCTCTACAGTTTTCTCAACTATCCCCTTGCTTTCAATGTAGTATCTCCCATAATTAAAATGCCAGACTTTCTAATTAGTCAAACTTTAAAATATAAATTAGTTACAAAAAAATAACTGGGCACAAATGAAACTAGCAAGAGCCTCTCAAATAGCTTAACAATTGTAATTCACTTTATTCTTAGATGCAGTCTGCAGTCTGGATGCAGTAATTTCTAGCTGACAAGACTTTTTTTACTGCCAGCCTAGAGTATTTCAGCTTTTAATTATTCTGTAATAACAGTCTTTATGAACAACAGATTTTAAAGCACCAGATGCAATGACTTCTGCATTTTCTTATATTAGCATGCAAATCAATCTAAAACAGAGCCAGCAATTTTTTGGCATTTTCTATATCGCTTGACATCAGACTACTTACCTCTTGAAAAGATGGAGGGAACAACACTGTGTTCCATATCACTACGTGTCATAAATGAGCTATGTGTAATGACTGTGGACCACATCATCAGATGATAATTTTCAAAACTCCTATCATACTATCCATAACTTATCCTTGGATAAACTCCTCAAAACCTGTTTATTTGAATTGAAAACAGAAGGGAAAACTACTGGAAATCTTTATCTGAATTTTAGGTTTTCATTACCTTCACATAAAATATAAACCTATCCCTTATCAATTCAACGCTCACTGTGTTAAATTGCTAACGGTTTTTTCTCACTTTAAGTCACGGAAGCAGATGTGTCCAGCTACAGAAAATGTTCTAAGCTATGTGGTATGCTTCTGATATAAAGATCATTGTGCTAAAAAATAACTCTCGAGGGGAAGTCCTTGCAATTAATGGAAAGAAAGTGATGTTTGCAGGACAAGATTCTTTGCCAAATATAAAGAGCTACAGCTGGTCAGATGCATACAACCTCTGTATCTAGACAAGCAAAGGAATTCTTGCAATAAAGAACTATTATTTTAAATTTTAGTCTCACAAGCCTACCCTGAGAACAGATGCTCTGCAATTCTATTTAATTATCTTCTGGCTAATTTTGTCTTGTTTCTGCTGTTAAAGCTGAAAATTTTTAATCACTGGGTCTGGCTTCTGCTAAGTATTTGTTTGTTTTGTTTTATTTTTTAAAACTCCAAAATATATGTAATCAACTCACATTTAAAATTTCTCCTGAGTCACTCAAATCAAACCAATTCACAAAATTAATCTATACTTCCTTGTTCAAAAATTATCTTTAGTTTGAGAAAAAAACCACAGTTCTTCAAGAATGTAGCATTGCAGAAGGACTTTAAAGAGAAATATTTGTGATAGGAGGAATGTGAAAAGTGAAGTCAAGGTAACTGACTATCTTAATTTTTGTTTTAGTGTCCTGAAGCATGCAAGTATTTTAATTTAAACATTTTGCCACTGGGACTTTTCTCCTAGATCCTAAATTACCATACTTTATCAAGAGGAAGACTAACTCATTTATTGCCATCAATATTTGAAAGTTATACAAAAAGAACAGAAGATAGGCATTTCTATTCTTTCGGTTTCATTCACTAGTTCCTAAATAACTAGTGTTGTGTAAGAACACAAGAATATCCATACCAGTTGAAACCAAAGAGCTGCATAGCCCAATATCTTATCTCTGAAAACTGCCAGAAGTAGAGGCTTAGGGAAAAGATATAGGAACATTTACTGCCTTCTATTCCTTTGCCAAATTAAGCATTAGTTTACATATCTAGTTAATACTTTGGTAATTTCCCATTTGAGTTCCTTCGGAAATCCTGTGTAAATACCATCTGGTTTCAGCCATTGTTATAATCTGGTTTTGTCAATTGTTATTATTCATTTTATTGACTTGCTTAGAAATGTTTTCTTTTGACACTTTTATTTGACACTGTTCCTCCAATTTTTCCAGCGAAAAGAAATGCTCTACTGTGGGCAAGTCCCAGTGACACTCTGCGGTGAATGAATTTATCTTCTTTATCTTCTCTGAGTGCTTCCTCAGGAACATCCCAGTTAGCTATGAACCCTGCATACTCTCCATCTTGCTTCTCTTTCTGTTATGCTCAAACAAAAAGCCTTATGGTTAGTTTTAACATCTGTAGCAAGTTGTATTGAAAAATATTCCTGGCTGTTTTATTATGATTTTACATTTAACTTGCCACAGTTTACACTCTTTTCTATTTTACTCACTTTAACACACAAACGCCCCTCATGTTCACATATATAATATAATACAAACATAATCTCAGCACAATCTTAGTATTCTTGGGGATGGAGTAGAATGTTTTGCTTTTTGGTTTAACATGTTTTTAATTCAAGAATAGCACATTTGTCTTGTGTTTGGAATAAATTATGTCTTTTCAATTTCCTTTTTAATTTGTATGTTCCCTTAGCAAAGACAGGATCCCTACTCTAAGCCACAAATTTTACCCCTTGTTATTGTGGCCGTTGATGACTTCTTTAGGAAAATACATATAATGGAAAGTGCACTCCATTTCATGCTATCCGCTTGTTTGAAAGGAAATGCCTTTGCGTGAAAATATCTAAAAATAGATAATCAAGCACTAAATGAAAGTCAGTTAGTAGACTAGAAGTACAAAAAAATATGGAAAATTAGTATGAAGAGAAGGAAAATAAATACATTCAACCGTAAGATTTGTCATTTGCCTTCAAGAATTAATTTATTCTGTCTTATTTTACTATTAGAAGCAGGGCTTGTTTTTGTTTTTGTCAGGACCAAAGACACCGTTATCAATTATAACACACTATAATTTAATTTGTGCAGTTACTGAACATCACATGGCAGACCTTGTAGTTTTTCATCACTCATGATCCTGTGCAGGAAGCTATACTTGATGAGTTCATAGTTCTTCTTCCACCTGTTGCATATAAGTATCTGCTCTGACTTAATCTAACAATAAAAAGTTTCCAGTTCATTGAGTGCTGTAAATGCTGAACTAATTTGAGTTTGAGAATGCTGTTCTTGCTTTGTTCCAAGTTCTGTTTTATGCTCTTTGAAGCCCATCTCCCTCCTGTAACTGGAAAGGGTAACCAACCCTTTCAACATTCACTAAGCCTCTGTCTTGCTCATCGTTAGGAACAGTGGTGCAGAACTCCTCATTAGGGCAAGAAGCATTCAATGCATCATGCTGAACTTTCATTTGCACTGATCTTTGCTAAAAAAAGATCAGTTATTATTTGCCTATAGTTCATCTTTGCATCGCAACAGGAGGACTTCTACTGCTGGAAAGATAACTTCAAAAATTATGTCCCCACTGTGTTAGATCCTCCCATCTCCCACTGTTTTCCTAGAGGATAAATTTGGCTGGTGATTAGCACACTTGCCTAAAGATCAAGAAACCTGAGCACTACTCATAATTCTTCTATGTATTTACTGTGTAACCCAATCTGTTCTTCTGCCTATAAAAATTGCGATAATAGTACTCACTCCCATAAAGTACTTTAAAGCTTCAGATAAAAAATGCTGTAAAAGCTAAATGCTATTATTAAAGCTTTCTCAATAAGCTGGGTATCAGCCAGAGGAACAGAAGGCTAGACACAATCCTTTGCCATCAGAAAGACTACACTAAAATGGAGGTTACGGTAAATGATAAAATATTTCAATCTCACACAAACTTTTAACAAATTCCATCACCACTTTGACATGCATGTCATAGTGCTTTTTATAAATAGACACTGTTGGAATCTGTCAGTCTTCAGAAAGGTTTTCTATTTTGGAAAAGAAAACTCTATTCAACACAACTCCAGGGTTTGCAGAAACCTGCCTGGTCACCAGCACTTCAGTTTTAGAGTAGAATATCCTAGTGAGCAACCTATGGGATATAAATTAAAAGCTCAGTTGTTGGTATGGAAGGCTACAGAGTTGGTAACCTTACAGAGGCTCTACATCACCTAAACTGTGACTAGCTGGATCTCCCTGATCAGCCTGAAAAGATGTTTGCCCCAAAGGGCTGTGTTTAGGAGAAACTGAACCTTATCTCCAGCATATAGTCTTCTGCAGTCTGGGAGCTCAGACCTTTCTGTGGTTGAGCCTATATCTAAGGGCTTGCCTGATAAAAGCTGACAACACTGAGCTCAAAACACAGCTATAGCCATCTTTCTTTGAAAACTTAGAGGAGGAGAATGACCAGCTCTTTCACATAACAGGACCCACCCAGAAAGTGGATGACCTGGATTCAAAGAAAGCAAAAAGAAGTGGCTGTTCACATGGTGCATAGTTATGTTGTAGAGCTCCTTACCATACAACATTCTGGATGACAAAACTTTCCATATATTAGAGGAGAATGCAAAACAATGTACTGAGGCTCACTAAACGTACAGAAATCACCACCAGATTGGAAAGTCCCAGTATCGCAAATTGCTGGATGCTGAGACAATGTTTAAGGGATGAACCACAATATGTCTCCACTACATTAGGCATCCATTATTCATTACTGTTGAAGACAGGCAACTGGACTACACATATCTCTGGTTTTGGCTACAGGTCTGCTCATAGATTGTGTGCTGGATTTGCTGGAAAGAGTCTCTATTTTATAATAATCAATTGGTTAAGAAAAAAAGCTGTGGAGACATATGAAGTTTTCCTTTAGCTAGTTAGGAAAACTAACCAGTAGCCTAAAATCAGTCTTTTTGTAGCTTCTTCAGCTACATTATTCTTATATTCTTGCCTACCTTCAACCAAACCAGAAAGCAATTTTGATGGTCAAAAGCCTCTCTCACTAAGGGAGTGCTTCCTAAGGGCAGGAGGGACTGAAAATCTGTTCTCCTGCTTCCCAAAGAGTGTTTAAATTATTGGGAGAAATTCACCAGAAAGATGTGTTCTTTATTTCTCTATTATAATTTCAGTGATTATGAAATATTTCATTTTCCTTTTTATCTAAGAATGCCTTGTTTGCTGTGTTTTAGACCATTAACTGATTTATGAGTAAACAATTCACCCCACACAGCTAATAAATTCTCACAGCTTTTCTACATAGAGTCAGGACATGCAAGGGGAGAAATGGAAACCTGCACATAAACTACAAAAACAGATTATTCAAATGTGAGAGATATATCAAGAACCTAAAAACTCTTAAAAATGACTTCACCAATCTAAGTCGCTTATATCCAAATGAAATAGTATTTTGAATTTTACAGAAGTTTTATATCACCAAAATAGATAATTATTTTTCAGTAAGTAAGTACAGAAAATCTATCCTGTCCTATCCTATCCTATTTCCCTTGGAATTATTCCATTTTCAGTGCACAACATGGACAGCACTTACTGAATGGACCACTACTCATTTTTTTTCCCCTCCTTTTTCATTGCAGGATACCATATCTCATTTCCAGGAACCTATTCAAGCTTTTTTCTAAATGCAGGATTTTCTCCAGAGCCTTCCAAAGGATCACTGCACTGCACTGAGTATTACACAATCAATAAGGATTTTTTTCTTCAAAACTCTTCCATTCATCCCCTCCCTCCCCCTGCAAGGAGAGGTAGTACTTACATACAGCAAAAAAGTGCAGGCTAGGATTCATCTACCCTGGGTGTTTTAGGCATTCAAGTCTTATTCTGCCAGAACAGCTTATTGCATTCATTGCTGTGACCAGTCAGAACAGTAGCTTATTAGTAGCAGTTAGGAGCCACTCATCTTCTGTTCTCCTGGGTGGGTTTTGGTAACCTGCAGGCCCTCCAAGCAACCACTTGATTAAGGCAAGGCAGGCTCCTGCATCCAGCTCTTACTGTTACCTCGGGATGCTGCATAGGCTGGCAAAGCTCTCATTTTATCTGTTCAGTTGTTCGGCCTGTTCAGCAGCCTTTTCTGCTTGCTGCTGTACTGCAAAGGCAGGGGCTTAAGAAAGGGAAATGGTGTGCTGGCTTTGCTGTTGACTGGTAGGATTGGGCTCTTGGGAAGAATGGCCGGTCCCAAGGGCTGACACCTGGGTTGTAGCCACTGATGAACATTCCCTGCACTAGATTAAAATGGTAAAGAAAAATACTTGCTATCAGGTTTGCTCTTCACAGAGCCTTTCACATACAAGTAGCTTGTAGTCACTTTTCATTGGGTGTCCTTTCTGGGTGGGACACAGACAGCACTCCCCAGGGCCTCTTTCAGCAACTGGCAATTGAATGAATGTGTTCACTGCACATGAGTAGATGGGAGGTCTAGAGAGGTAGTACGTAATCTGACATGAATTGTAAAGCTCAATTGCTTTTCATTATATAAAATGTCAGGATCAGGCTAAAATGGGTGATTATCTACATTGAAAAATATTCTTCTCTTGCCTAGAACAAAGAAGATAAACAACTCTGTGGTTTGTGCCCCTTATTTAATTTATCAGCTCTTCCTGAGACATATCTGTCCTGGGAGACTAGCCAAATGCTGCTGACAGAAATGGCAGCTGGCCTCAGGTCCAGGAATAGCCTTCTACTCATTTGCTACCTGGGCACTTCTTTGTGCTCGGAAACTACTTTTGCAACACATCTGATGTACCTCCACCACCTTTTTGTCCTTTAACATTTCGTGATTCCCTCCTCTTATCACTTTATATATACATTATTTATACAACCTCAGCTCTATTGGTCCAAATCTGTATTGCAACACAGTTCTTTTGGAATAAAACATGGAGATATAATAAGCGGGCTTAGGTCTGTAAAACTGATTTTTCTCTAGTTCCTTGAACCATTGAGTCAAAGGAAAGTCCAGTTTGGAAGGGAACTCTGGAGATCACCTCATCCAACTTTCTGTTGAAAGCAGGGTATTAGATTAGGTTATCCAGGGCCCTGTCAAGCTACATGTCTTATATTTCCAGAGAGGAGATTCCACCACTCCTCTGCACAACCTACTCAAATATTTAATTGTTCTCAGGCTGCAAATATTTAATTATTAACAAATATTTAATTGTTCTCAGAACTTTTGTTTTATACCCATACAAAGTTTCTTATGAAGCAACTTGTGTCCATTGTTTCTTGTCCTGTCACAGTGCTTCCTTGTGAAGAGAGTACCTGTGTTTTCTCTACAGCCACCTTATACTGGAAGACTGTGATTAGATCCGTGATGATGCTCCTCTTCTCTAGGATCAGCAAGCCCAAGTCCTTCAAACTTTCTTTATATGTTAAGTTCTCCAGATCTCCTGTCATCTCAGTAACCCTCTGCTGAATATTCTCCAGTTTTTTATGTCTCTCTTGGGAGACTGGGACGAATGCTGGACACTGTATTCCAGGTTTGGCCTAGCAAGTACTGAGTAGAAAAGAATAATCACCTCCTTTGATCTGCTGGCTGTACTCTTTCTGACGTTTCCCAGAACATGGTTTGTTTTCTTTGCTACAGGCCACAGTGCAGGCTTACATTCATTTTGCTGTTCACCAGTACTCCTAGGTCTTCTTCAGCAGAGCTTCTCCCTAGCCAGCCAGGCCTCAGCCTGTACAGTTATTTGGGATTATTCCGTGCCAGGTGCGTACTTTAGAATTCTCTTTGTTAAACTTCATGTAATTCTTGTTGGCCCAACCTTTAACCCTGCTGAGTTCTGTTAGTATGGTAGCCCTTCCTTCTGTTGTAACAACCTCTCTTCCCAGCATGGCATGATCTGCAAGCTTGATGAGTGTGCCTTCAGTCCCATTATGCAGATTGTTTGTGAAGATATTGAATAATAGCGGAGCCAGTATCCACCCCTGAGGAACTTCACTCATGACCAGTAACTCACTGTTTAACCAAAGGGAGGTCTTAATGCCTCCTTTAAAGTCTGCTCCTGCAGTGATTGTTGAAGCCTTCTGGCCCCAGATATAAAGATAATGCGCAGGAAATATAAAGCATTTTGAAATGGCCCCAAACCTTGCTTTGTCTCTACACTGGCAGAAGAAAGAGACAGAAAGAATGGGGAGAATTATGACTGGAATGGGTGACAGCGACAGCTGTGCAGTTAGTATTCACCATTGAGGTGTTGATGTGCAGTCCTGGAGGGTGTCCCACAGTAAGTGACCACTGTTCTCAGTGCCATGCCGGGAATGACAGTGGTAGCTGGAAAGAAAGAGGTCTTTGACTCCTTGATCTTGGTCAGGCCTTGAGTTACAGCATTCCCTTATCGGAGATATTTCTTGCTGTCCATGAGATTTTTTCTAGGATCTCATAATACATGAGAGTCAGCAGACACACAGCAAACATCTGTGCATCCTAGTTCATTTGAAAAGAACAGTAGCTGTTACGGTGCGTGAGTGATGGACTAGACAAGGTGTTTTGTAGGCTGCGGAAGTATTGGATTTGGCGTATTTTGCCAGCCCTTGTCAAACTGAAGAAAAACAGATGACACAGGGTGAAGAAGAATATTTCTAAATCATTTAAAGCCACAGATATATATGTCAATTGATAGTCTGACCTAGGAGAGTTACATTTCAAGAAAATGCATCCAAATTATTGGAAAACCATCTGAGTGAAGTTTGGATATCTAAACTCAAGACAAGAAGAGGAAGTGAAAAACAAGGTATCTGTGGCTTTTTTATTCTGTATTTATTCTGAGTAAGGCTTACATTTTACCTCAGGTGCAGTTTTGATTAAAATGAGCATCCTGAAATTATCAATAGTTTTATTTAACATTTTATGAGATAGTACTTGACCTATCTGGGTCTCATGGTGCTTAAATCTGTACAAATATGTAGTCAATGATGATAACTGCTGGGAACATCTCATAATCTAGAAGAGGAATGGAAAGTATGCCTGAAAGCAGATACAGATTAGATTCTGATGGCTGAGGGAGTGTAGCAGAGTGTTTAAAGCTGTGGGGTTGATTTGGGATGGGCAATTTACTAGGGAGAGTTGAACAGTTGCACAATTGCCAGGAACCCAAGCTTTGTCAAATGACTTTCTGCAACAGTAAAAGATGCTTCAAGCAATGTCAGCCTCTTTAAACATCCATTAGCACCAGCAGGCTGAATCAATATAACCTTTCTTCATATTTTATACAAACGTCTAAAATACATGCCAGAACTTGTGTATTCACTACCAGTGAAACAAAAGGGACTCTGTATGGGTTACAAAATATTTAAATGCCACCCTGCAGAAAGGCATTTGTCCCTCGAAGATCAAAGGTAAAGTGTAAGGATAGTATTTAAGTTCTACCAAGTGAATGGAGAGGTGTGTATACAAACATCAGTCTTTAATCCAAATATCCATAAAGACATTCAAAATAGTCTGTGACTTTATGTCTAGATATATCTTGTTGCACAGATGCATAAAGTCAGAGGAAGAGACACCTGGGTGTCATTTACATGAATATTTCCCTGGGTATTTCTAATATTATCTAGAATGAGTTTTTCATTTAAAATCATATTTTCCCCTGCTAGTGATAGAGTGAAAAAGGGGATCACACTCATTTTTAAAAAAAAAAAAGGATGACTGCACTCCAGAATGACAAGCAGCAATAATAATTAATAACCTATCTACAACTTACTCTGTTTCTTGTGGGCAGTGCATAAAGGCTGAGACAAGTTTAACAGTCCAGGTAGCATGAGATGAGCCCTTCTGACTGACCAGACAGGCATTTTTAGTCCACAGCAAATGTAATGGGGGCAAATCAGTGACAGAAATTAATGAAAACACACTTTAGCTCAAATTTGCAGTGAGCTTGCATGGCCCAGGTGACACATGGGAATTTATTATGTTTTGGTTGTTTCATCACATTGTTAAAACTTAATGTTTTTCATGGATATTTGAAAGTAAGAAGTACTTGTTCTACAGATAAATTGTTACTGAGAAGAAGACAAAGATGACAACAGTTTCTTAAAGCAGTCTTTGTTTTCTTCTGATCTAGAATCCATGAAAGGTTTGATTTTCTCATTTTTTATAGATGCCTGACAAATTGTGTCAGAGTTTATAGCTCAGAGTTCTGAATAAAAATTATTGAGGGAGTAATAATACAACATTATAATGGAAAATGGGCATAGACATTATGTTGGAGGGGAATTCTACATATTTTTAATATCAGAAGTCTATCTCAGTAGCATCAATATAATTCTGTGGTATTTGTCAGACTTAATTTTGACATTAGTTTCTCAGTGATTTTTAGAGCACTTTCTCAATTTTCTATATGCAGTATTTCACAAGAGAGATTATTTTAGACACAGGTAATAAGCTTTGGAATCGCCATAATATCCTTGTATGATAATGTAATGAAACTTGGGTTTATGCAACCTCTGACTGTCAATTATGCTTTATTCCTTGTTTACACCAAACACAAGAATTCACGAGTGCAACACAAGATGCTGATCCTCCAGCTGACTGTGTCTAAGCTGCCTATGGGAATCATCCAGAACACCGTTTTCAACAGTAGCATCAAGCTAAATATCCTGCAAGAAGGTGAACTGATTTCAGTTTATATTATGAAAGAAATAAGAAAACATAATGCATGACACTTTGCACTCATTTATACTAAGACTCATTCATACATCAGCATAAAAAGATTTAAGTGAAAGTGAAATGAATTTACCCAACCAGTCAAAGAAAAATAATTTTGGGTCCATATCCCCAGAGGTATTTAGATACCAATATCCTACAAGATACAACATCTTAAACCAGTGCTTTAAAGCTTGCAGGTTACCATATCATATGGCCTTGCTCATACATTAGATATTTTTACATCCTACTGGGAGTAAAATTCTACACAAACATCATTCCCTCATTGCTATTTTCAAATTGCATTGAAAAATCTTCATGAAAAGTTATGCAACAAATATTATTGAGCTGCTTTTACATTCAGTTATAAGTACTATCCCAAAATAAGCTTTGCAACCACTATCCACTTTTAAATTCTGTATTTCTTCAGCTGTCTTCATTAATTCTAACACAACCATGATATTCTGATATGTTGCTAAGGCATGGTTATGTAAGTTGTAATTGCGCAAAAGACTTATATACTCCTCTAGACCTCTTGATAAAAATATTTAGCCATTATAGAGGAAAGAGGAAGCTTTCCTTTATGTAGCTCTCAGAAGGGTTTAGTGCCACTTGTAAAACCAAAATTAACTGAGAAGCACCAACTTGGACATTTTTATATAATAAACAAGGGGAAAAAACAGTTGAAATGTGTTATTCTGCACTGTTTAACGGTAGAAGTGGCTTTCCATTCTAATTAAGTGTAAACTTACAATTAAATCCTGTAAAGTGGATCACAGATAATATCTAAAAATTAATCATTAGCAAGTACTCACTGTTTACTTTTCATTCATGATGGAAACTTTTAGTTATTTTATCTTTCATTCACCTGAGATATGCTGGTATCTATGAAAAGGCTACTGTAACTTTTTACTCCTTTTGTCATTGACAAAGGGATGATGGAAAGAGAGAAGATCAATGTATGCCAATATTGTTTCATTTTTCTTTTATTGGAGCCAAAGGGTAGGTTAGGGTAAAATATTCAATTGACTCAAATGGAAGTGTAAGAGTGGTCAGGCAAGGCTAGAAAAACCAAATATGAACATAAATTGTATTCCTTAGCAGAGAGTTAGCAGAACTGTGATTCCATCTTGTTATCTCTACAGCACGTAGTTCTGCCAAAACCCTCACCTGTGTAGCCATAACTTAGAGTAGAATGTTAACTTTGAGAAAGTTACCATGTAAAAATTGTGTTATTTCAGAAAGTAGAAAGTTTGTCCTGGTTTTGGCTGGGATAGAGTTAAATTTCTTCCTAGTGCTGTGTTTTGAACTTAGAATGAGAAGAATGTTGATGACCCACTGATGTTTTCAGTTGTTGCTAAGTACCCTGCTAGTCAAGGGCATTCAGCTTAAAAGAAAAAACAACAAACAAACAAAACATAACAAGCATTAGGAGGGAGCATAGCTGGGACAGCTGGCCCAGCTGGCCAATGGGCAGGGAATACATCACAGAAAGTCATAATTTCTGGGGAATCAAAACCATAAAGTGACAGTTGTAAGAAAATTCTTTGCTAGGCTTTTTTTTTTTTCCCCTGGAACATAGTCACTAGAGAGTTTAAACTAGAGGATCAGATAACCAACAGGCTTACTTGGAGCATAATGGGGAAGTGACCATGGCAGTCAGAAGTTTCAGACATTGATCTCATGACACAGAGCAGCTGGATGGCAGTGTGCATATATGAAGTATTCGCCAGCTGGGCTGAACCCCAGGAACACACCCTAGAGCATAAAAGTAGACTGTGTGGACCTTGGTATGTTAGGAATGTGTTATATCTAATATCCGGCTTCCTTTCAAGAGAGAAGTACATCATGCAGTGAGAGTCCTAGCCAAGTGGGAACAAAACAATCCAAACCTCCGTAGGCCTGAGG
The DNA here is from genome assembly GCA_013400755.1 of Pelecanoides urinatrix. Taxonomy (NCBI): domain Eukaryota; kingdom Metazoa; phylum Chordata; class Aves; order Procellariiformes; family Procellariidae; genus Pelecanoides; species Pelecanoides urinatrix. The sequence continues at coordinate 185,705 of VZTQ01014342.1, forward strand.
CTCTGTAATGGATCCCAGTCCATTGTTCAGACACAGACTGACATCCAGAGAAGCTACCTTGCAAGAACCTGTTTCTTATGCAGAGATTTTAAATATTTAGGTTAAATCTGTGTCTAAGTACCTTTCCCCTCCTTTTTGCTGAAAATGGGAAAGTCTAAAGGCTTTTTTATGGATGCAATATTATTATTTTTACTTATTCAGCCAAGTGACACCTTTCCTTCTTTTCATATTTAAAAATCAACGATGAATTGAAATTTAAAGACTCTGGCAAAACTTTCAAAGGGTAAGTTGTTGCTTCACTAGAGTATTTGTTGTATTATATATTTGGTGTTCAATCAATCTGTTTGAATATAATATGCCAGTGGGAAACATTATAAAGCTGGAATTATCTGGGAGAAGAACAATGGCCACAAACTTGCAACATGACTGCCGTCAACCCACAGCTCATTACAGGTTTAAAGCCAATGCCTTCATTTCAGCTTGGACTTAAGTCCCACTTAAACCAATAGTATTTTAGCACATCTTTAAAGTTAGGCATATTATTAAGTGCTTTGTTGTAAATAAGCTTGTGTGCTGAGGCTACTCAGTGCCTTGCATGATCAGGATTTAATTATAATTGCACTAGATATACAGGCTTTTATACTCCTGGTTGAAAAGAGGATAATGATCCATAATGTGCTTTTAAAGGATAGACAGTGAACATCTGGAAGAGTTAAGAGGAAATCAGGTAGCTGACTGTGATGAATCTTTTGATTTATGATGCTCACATCTGCCAGAGAGTCTGCAAACCTAAGTACTATATATAGGTAAAATGAGAAAATATTAATCCCCATGCAAAGTGAATACATCAATTTGTGCATCATTTTTCACTTTTATTACTCCTTGGGTTAACTTCAGATTTAAGGAGTTCTACATTTACTTTGATAAACTCAAAAAATTGTCAGAATAAATAAACATATCACATCCAGCAATATTTTGTCACTAATATATTATTTGAATTATATTTATTGTTCTAATGTATCTTTCACAGGGCTTTAAATTTTATCGTACTCTCTGCGTAGCAGTAAAGCCATTTCCATTGCAAACTTGTAACAGTAATGGATAGCAGCCTTCTGGGGATAGGCTTCTGAGAAATTTATTTCACCTCATGTTGTTCAGCCACTCAGTGAATGAATTTGTTCCCATGACAGATAAGGATTGCACAGATCACTTTTAAAATGATCATGGGACACCACAAATCAGTAGCAGTGGAAAAAAGGAAAACGCAGGATCTTTTTATTTCTTATGTTTACTTTAATCCTCCCAGTTCATGCTGTAGAAGTGTCAAATGTGTAATGTTTCATTAGAAGTCATTAAGAAACCTGAGAAATACATTTTAGATAACCTTTTAGTTCTCCAAAGTCTGGACGACTTTTTATTTATTATTTTTTAAGAGGTGAGTTGAGACTTGTCTTCTAGCCGACATGCACTGAAATCAATAAAGCTGGATTTCTGCAAAATGTATTTCAACATCAACATTGTTAATAGAGAAAGAGTTACAACTCAAAGCCTGATTAGTCCATGCACCTCTACTGCAAAGATTTACAGAATAGGTTTATTTTGACACACTATGAGCACCCATTGACTTGAGTGGTCTACTCAGAATGCATAGGATGAGGTATAGATTCACTCATGCGTTCATGTTTACAATATAAACAGGCTTGTCTCATCAATACAAATACAAAAGACCACAAAGATGAAAACATCTCTAGACCTGGGGAGGCAGTTAATTGGTTAGCCTACACTAAGAGATTTTTACACAGATGTGGCTTTCATAACACCGTATGTGGGCTTTTTCTGCCTTTCTGAGTTGGCGGTTGTGCTTCAAAGCCCATTTTGGCAGCTACGTATTAATGGCTTTGTGATGCTGTGTTGAACCATTGATCCTGCAAAGTGTGCAAGCTCTGTGACAATGAAAAAGGCATCATGTTGCTTCTTTCACACTTTCTCTTTTCAAAAGCAGAGAAAAAAATCTTTAAGAAAATATTTTCAGTATTTTCATTGAAGCACTTTTGAATAAAAACCTTGAGAATTGTCCCAGAAAGCACTGGGAAGGTAAAAGGCATCCCCTAAATTTCATATTACTATTGACATTTAAAATACTTTTAAACATTTACATGCCAAAACTCGTGTGCATTAATTTAAACTGGAGTTTATAATTGTAATAACAACCCTCAGCTTCAGAGGAAATAAAGTGTGAGGTGGTGTAAAGAAGCAGCTTGTCAAGAATACTTGTCATGAGGGAAAGCAAGACTCCATTCTGTCTAATTTTAAGTAATGAAGCAAGCACAGCCAGCAGCTGTCTTTGTTCACCTGGTGAACGGGTCAGCAGGAGGGACCGCCTCCTCACAGGCGGTTTGAACACTGGCTCCACCTGAGCAGCAGGAATAATTTTCCTGATTTTGATTCCTGTCAGAAAACCTAAGACCCAAGAACAGAAGCATTATGTAGATAAGCTTTAACAACATCTAGCTTGACCCATTTTCTAACCCAAGAGAATTTCGCCACAGACTACAGTGAGAGTGTGTATGTGCATGTGTGTGTGTGAGAAAAATTTAATCTTCTTTCCTTTAGCTGTTCAGGTGCTGCAGGCCTCCTCAGGTATTGCTCTGAATGATTAGCCTTAGTTGCTCTACAGCATTTCTAGTAGCACAGAAAAACCCTGGGCTTAAATGAAAAGCTGGACTCCGCTCTAGTGTTTGTATATGTGTTTGCCACTTCAGTGATACCAGTGAAACGGGATGTGATTATGTTAAATGGGCAAACTGTGCCAAAAATCTCTAATGATTGTTCTTGTCATAAATCTTGCTTTGCAGCATTACTTCATGCTATCTGTTTTCAGTTCCAAAATAACAAGATGATATTAGACAATATTTTAGGTATGACTGCATGATGCTCACCCTAGCTCATGAACTCCTTGCAAATTTGAAAGTGTAGAGGAATTAACCTCACAGATCTTCAGGATGTGAATGACTTGCATATGGGAAATGGTGGGAGAAAGGGCACCTGTCAAAGTTCACACGTAGGGCTCTGCCATAACAAAAACAAGGGATGAAACCTCTGGACCTCCAGGCCTAGCTTTAATTCCCAGGTTGTGCTTTGGTTTTGTACCAACAGCACCTTGTTTGCTTTCAAGTAGTTACTCGATTGTATTTTCAAGTAATATTTAATTGTAGCATTTTATAAAGAATGTATTTATTTGAACACTCTTTTTTTCAAGGCAGAAGAGAGTTCCCTTCAATAACTTCTTGTTATGTGTTCTGAAGGTACTTTTGCACTAATACTGCAATATTACCTGAAGTTCCACATATGCAACATGGGAGAGGTCCCACAATATGGAAATAGAAAATAACATTAATTAGTTGTAAAGGCAACTAAGAAGTTTTTAAGCGTAATACCTGGAGAATGTATTTGTAATGGTGAAGGCAATGCAATGCATTGCTGTGTCAGTGTTTCACCCTGTGTCAGCTGGGCTGCAGCAGTTGCCTTTGCATTTAAATGGAGACCTTTGCAGAAACGAAGCAAAATGCATCCAGCTCTGTAAACTACTGTGGTTCTTACTCTCTTTGCAACAGCTAAAAGTACGTGCAGTTACTTCATAGACTTCATTAAGGCTCATCAATTCAAGGGTGTTATCTGAGCCTTAAATCAAAGTCTAACTGTAATGCTATTGTCTTTCCTTTGCAGGTCTGGCATTGTCTGGCAAGGAGCTTTCTTCACAGTTTAGTACATTTATCTTCAATACTGGCTCTTTTGCTGCAGTTTTGCACTGCTGTGCTCCATTAAAAGTCTATTATCTGATATTCATCTATTCTAATATTGTCTATTCCCCAATTTTCTGAAAACTACCAGAGTATGTAAAACCCTCTTGCTCTCCAAGAAATCCAAGTGACCTGATTTAGATGGGAGACCTGCAAAATGAATACAGCATTGTTCTGTAGTTCATTAACATAGCTGATCGTTAAGCATTGTTCTAGAGTTTATCTGTTTTGCCAACGGAAGCCTAAAGTGCTTGTGCTTGTTAGGTTTGGGACTCCTGATTAAATCTCCCCTCACCCAGCTGTACTGCCAGGAAATTGTGTTTGTTCTCTTCAGGGTCTGGTTGAAATTGTAACCACTGAGATCAGTCACTGATCACTTTTGATAAGTTCAACTATAAGATCTGATATCGTATTGATATCTCAGCTTCAGCAAATACCTTTGCCATTTTACATCTCATGTCTTTGAAGTTTTTGTGGAGACAAAGACAATCATTCCACCATTTACATTCTGCAGACACATTTTCATGCCATTTTTTCCTCACTGTGCAGTTGCATTTTCTCCGGTGACCTTAGCTTAACCCCCTATACTCATTCTTTGCTTACGCTGATCTTCTTCACCCTGCATACTCCACGTAATTAAATTTAGCACCAATTATGCTCTGAATTTCTGTTCTAATACAGTTATCAAGGATTTTAAGCTCTTTAAACTTCTTTTTTTTTCTTTTCCTTTTTAGTATATGAAGGATGGGATCTTAGAAGTTCTGAGGACTTAGATTAAAAGCCTTTATTAGAGAAATGTGAAAACCACACTAGATTTAGAGATTCTCTGCACATTTTGAAATAAAGAGATGCTAATGTCTTCTGTTTATCACAAATATTTCCACAAAATACATCCTGGACTATATTTTCAGCAAAGCTGTCTGGCTGTTTTGAATGGAAATGAAATTATTTGATTCAAGAGTCTGTGAATAGCGTGACATTCCTGGATTTTGTCCTGGTTTAATTTTTTACTCTTTGAAATATTAATCACCTTACCTTATTCTCTGTGTGATAATGTACTCAAACAAAAAATTATTTTTCTACAGGTTCAAAATTTACTAAGCCTGCCAAGTTTTCTATAAATCACAATGTTGGTGTTCAATTTTCATAACTGCAGGCAATTTTCCAATATATAGAGCTTTAGTTGAATAGGTCTTTCATATATAACATCACAAAAAATACATACAAATAAAGGAGTTATCCTATTAAAAGCTTAGTCTAAGCAAACAAAAGCAAACAAAAAAAATTTTAAGCTTACCTTCTCAATCTCAATTAAGGGTCTTGATTCACTGTTTTAGCTAAATGCCCACTTTGTTATTCTGCTGCACAGAGACTTCTCTTGATATCATTGACTATCCTGCGTAAGAAATGAATGAAGGATCAGAACCCTATCTAGATAGGGACCTGGTCCTTCAAAAGTTTGCTCCTTCTATAAGACACCGAGTATTATTAACATTCCCAAGTATTTTGCATGACCAGAATCTTAGCATGTGAAAACATCAGCATTATGAGAGCAATTTCAGTTTCTATTTTTCTAAATAGAGTCTAAATTAGCTTAAGACAGACTTAAAATAAAGGATTCTGTAAAGAAACAACTGAAGGACTATCATGGATTTTAACAAAAATTTCGCAATTTAAAATCAAGTTTGAGCATGGAGATCTAGAGACTTGGAGATAGATAATACACAGCTTAAGTAGTTTTGCAAATGAGTGCCAATTAATTGGAGAACTAGAGATCTCTGTGAAAGGAGTGTTTAGAAGACCCATAAATCAGACCAGTTTTAAACTTGAAAGCTAAACTTTACTAAATGTATTCATTCACACATCATGATAGTGGTCAGTTCTTATGCAATATTAAGCGTCTTCACTACATGTACAAAACTGCTCGTCCTTAATACTACTAACTAAAGTAGGTGTGAGTATACAATACCACAGAGCTGATACCATATATTTAGCACTTATGTGTACAGGCCTTGATGGTCTTAGTCACGGACATCAAGGTGATCGGGTTTGAGAGTGCTTTAACAAAAGAAGTGTGAACTGAAGCGAATTCTTCTTCATCATTCTTCATGCTTGATGTTGTATGCTATTGTGCCCTTCCCCCAAAGGGGTCTCCTTTGCTCCCGTACTGCTTATCTTCCTTTTTTTGTCTTACCAGTCTGAGCAGGATGTCCCACTTGATCCACAGTCTCTTGGGCTCATCTTGATCTTTGTCCAGCAGCTTTTGTTACTTGGATATCTCCTATGTGCCACTACAAACATTTTTGTTCCCCCTTTTGGTGGTCACATTGCTCACATGCTTAGGTAAAATATTTACATATTGTGTCTTCTTATGACATCATAAATAATGTTTATACTGTTGTTGTTTACACTATTATAGTATCTGTTATATCTGGGTTTAAGGCAAGACATTATTAATTATATCCTATTTAGTGTACTTCTAGGTGTCACAGATCTCTGCTTTGGTTACAGCAGTGAGTCATTGCTACAAGTAGTTCAGTGTTAGGTTTACAGTTGGACTCAATGATCTAAAACATCTTTTCCAATCTAAATGATTCTATGATTCTATGATTGGTTGCCCTATATGTTTTCAATGACTTTCCAAAATATGTTAGTCCATATGTCCTCTCATCAGTATCATTCCTTGTCCTGGTTTCGGCTAAATTTCTTTCTAGTGCTGTGTTTTGGATTTAGTATGAGAAGAATGCTGATAACACACTGATGTTTTCAGTTGTTGCTAAGTACCCTGCTAGTCAAGGACTTTTCAGCTTCCCATGCTCTGCCAGTGCACAAGAAGCTGGCAGGGAACACAGCCAGGGCAGCTAGCCCAACTGGTCAATGGGATATTCCATATCATATGACGTCATGCTCAGTATATAAATAAAAGGTGTGGCCCAGAAAGTAAAGATCACTGTTTGGGTATTGCTCGGCGGGTGTTGAGCAATTGCATTGTGCATCACTCGTTTTGTATATTCTATCATTATTGTTGTGGTTGTTATCATCATCATCATCCTCATCATCATCATTTTACCTTCCTTTTCTGTTCTATTAAACTGTCTTTATCTCAATCCATTAAGTTTACTTTTTTTTCCGATTCTTTCCCCCCTCCCACTGCGGGGCAGGGGGAGTGAGAGAGCGGCCGTGTGGTGTTTGGCTGCCTGCTGGGTTAAACCACAACATTCCTTTAAAAAAAAACTTCTACAGATTAGCTGCCTATGAAGTATTGTCATACATAAAATGAAGTAAAACAGTAAAGCATTTAAAGCAATAATGTTGTGGCACTATTAAAAGCTGAATCTGCCACTGTGAAACGCATTTGCTTTTCATGGAATTATGGAAAATGGGACTGGATCAGGATGTCAAAATATCTGGTCTATCTTCCTGCAGCAAAACCAGGACCACTTTTATTATATAATTCAGGACAGATGTTTTTCTAATCTTTTTTAAAGATTTCAGTGATGAGCCATCCATAACGTTCCTAGAAAAAGTTCTCCAGAATTCTTAAATACTTGCTTATACTGTTAATCTTGCAACTTAAATCAATTATTTCTTTTTTGCACCAAATTGAGTTTGGGAAACAGTTTATTATCTTCCACTTTGTGGCTACCTCTGCAGATTTGAAGACTACTGTTATGCTCCTTGTTTCTTACTGTCATTATTCTCTCATTTTTTAGTAGTGTGACAGCAGACTTGGAAATGATCACCCATTGTTCTGCCATTATTCCTTATTAAAATTAAAATATCTTTCCTTTTTCTCTAAACTTATTTACTTAACCAAGTGAATAATAAAAAAAAAAAAGCTGAATGTTTTGTTTCACCAAAAATTTTAAAGCAAAAAAAAACCCAAACCCCCAAACAACCAACTGACTGTTTTAAGGGGGTTTGATTGCAAAGCAAAAGCAAACAATTAGGGAATAAATTTATCAAAAGAGAAACAATGAACCAAGCCAAATTCTAGTCTCAGTTGAATTTACAGTTATATCTTAGTTAACATGGGAGTAGAATTTTTCCCAGTATGTAGCAGTGAATCTTAATCAGGTGGATTAGCAGAGACAAACATACAGCTGTGTCTTTCTGGCATCTGTGTTTTCTGGATTTTTTATGTTGGCCAATACAGCATAAAACTGTATAATTTTGTTTATACTTGAAAGTTAGCCAAACATTAAACTAGATCACTTATATTTGTTCCAGAGAGTTAGTTTTCCTTTGATCCTAACGGTCTTTGCCTACAGGCATCATAAGCCACCTTGATACTTATTCACTAACAAATTATCTACCATGTTTAACAGCTGGGACACAGAAAAAGAGATAAAGGTTTCTGAAGTTAAAAATAAACAATTGCACATAGCAAGGACACCAGCTTTAATTTTTTAGAATATCTTTTTAATAAGTTGTGTCAAGTTCTCTATAAATACCAAAAAAACTCTTTCCAATGCAGTATTGAAAGAAATGTTTAGCCAAGTTTTTAATAATGCAATGTGTCAGCAGTCAATTGCAAATTTAGCTTGCATATAAAATATCTGGAAAAAAGTTATTCACATGCACACCAGGAAATTAAAGAAAAATTCTTTATGGATTTGGTGCTATCTCCTATAATATAAAAAACTCAGGAACAAAAGAAGGAGGAAAACAAGATAAAAGAATTAAAATAATTATGGAAACATTATATTTTGACATCACTGCAGCAAATTTTCCTCAGCTGAAAAGCTCAGCAGTAGAATAACCTATAAAATGATAAATGGGACACTCAGTAATGAACAGAAAATCTGAAAGCAGAGTTGAGTCTTTTTAGCAGCTCTGAGTTATGTAACTTTTCATACAAACTTCTTGCAAAGGTGAGGACATATTAATAGAAAAGAAACTGAGAAATAATTTCTTTAAGGTCCTAATCTGCCCTAATATTCATTGGAGAGAATCTGCAGAAGTGATAGAGTTAGTTTTCTTCATAGTAGCTGGTAGGGAGCTATGTTTTGGATTCGTGACCAAAACAGTGTTGATAACACAGGGAATTTTTAGTCATTGCTGAGCAGTGCTTACACAGAGTCAAGGCCTTTTCTGCTTCCCACCCACTCCCAGCGAGTAGGCTGGGGGTGCACAAGGAGTTGGGAGGGGACACAGCTGTGACAGCTTACCCCAAATGATCAATGGGATATCCCAGACCATATGACGTCATGCTCAGCAATAAAAACTGGGGGAAGAAGGAGGAAGAGGGGACATTCGGAGGGATGATGTTTGTCTTCCGAAGTAACTGTTACGCATGATGGAGCCCTGCTTTCCTGGAGATGGCTGAACACCTGCCTTCCAATGGGAAGCAGTGAATTTCCTTGTTTTGCTTTGCTTGCATGTGTGGCTTTTTCTTTACCTATTAAATTGTCTTTATCTCAACTCATGGATTTTCTCACTTTTACCCTTCTGATTCTCTCCCCCATCCCACAGGGGGAGTGAGCGAGCGGCTATGTGGTGCTTAGCTGCCTGCTGGGGTTAAACCACGGCAATACTCTATCCCAAAATGACAAAAATTATGAAAAATATACATCTGTGGATGCAAGTCATGGTTATGAGAAGCAAGTAAAGCTTGTTTTAAATTACAGTGTTGGAATGGGAAGTAATTTCACCCTCAGCAATAACGTTGCTATTCCCTGCTACTAATTTGGATTTAGTTCATGAAACACTTTAGCCTGATGGTCCTGGAGTTTGGAGTCTATTCACAGAACAAACACAAAGTGGGAAATTGGAGTTCATTGTGTAAAATTTCTCCCAATATGTCTCAGCTAAGATTTACATGAACTACCTCCAGGTGTTATAGGATGGTTACTCTCTATACCCTTTTAATCAGCCTGATAGTCTGCAGTGAGTATCAAGACTGACTACAAAAGATGGCTTTGTTTTCATAATTAGGTAGTGAAGTGACATTGAACAACTGCTTTCAGTAGCACATACATATATACATGCATATGTATATATGTACACATACATATATATGTATGCATATATATATATACGTATGTTGGAGGCAAATACTTATACACACATGCATACACATATGCACACAAATGTGCGTGCACACACACACTCATATGTGTATGAAATCACTGGGAAAAGAAGAAACATAATATTACATCATCCTAGTGAGGTATTTACCCTCAACGTGTATCAGGGTACTTGTCAAAAAAATATCTATTTGAGACTGCTATAAAGGATACTTGTCAAAAAATTATCTATTTGAGACCTGTATAGATAAACTTTTACTAGTGTTCAATGGCTGAAGCACAGCAGAAATGTCTTTGTGTAAGACAGCTTTGATTAGAAATGCTGAGAAATGCTGGATGCTGAAAATTACTTCAGTTATCTCTCATGTTATTTATCTTTGTTGGTAGGTGAAGAGTCATTAATTGCGAACAAACTAAAAGCCCAAGAGGAGGTCCAGTCTAGGCTATATGAGCTTGCTCTTGAATTACACACACAATGCAGGCAAACTAACATCTTTCGCATTACGTGACTGAATGTAATGGCAAGCAGTAATTGTACCTTAAGTTGTGCTCCCATGATATCCTCATGAGATGCAACATCTCATTTTTAAGAGGGCCTTGAGGACAGCAGATAAACATATGGACGTAGCTTGAATACAGAAATACGTGCTCACAAAAGGTACTCACTATTAGTGTCCGTAAGGACCACAACACCATTCACCTATAATCATTATGAAAACTCCAGTTAATCAGTAAAAGGTTGATGCCAGTTGTGATTGTTATTTTCAATGGCTCCAGTGCTTAAAGTTTGATTTGTTGCTTGGTTTGACTCCTTAGTGCTGAATAAAATGCAATCTAAAACTAAATTACTTGCCTTCTTGACTCAGGTTTCATTAAGCAAGTGACATGAATGATCAAAATGGGAAGGAATTAAGCTTATTTAGCAACCATTTATGCAGTAGTGTAAACATTCAGTTATTTTTTACTTAACAAGATTAATAAACAGGTCAAAAATATATAGGCCAAACACACAGTGGAATTAACCTGTATTTCTTATTATCCAGATCTAGAAGGCCATTTGTCTTGAGTAGAATGTTTTTATTCTGTTCCATTATTCATTTGGCTGTTTGAATAGAAATAAAATTTAATTTCCTTATAGAATTGCTGATTTGTTCAGAGATTAAGTTCAAATATTTGGTTAAAATTAAACCTGGAGCATAAACATTATTTTTCATTTCAGAAGACTGTACTCCTTGCTTTTTTGTTAGTGTAATTTATTCAGAAATACTGTATTATTTCTTAGTAATTTGAATATATTTTCACCTCCTAGAGAAGAACAGCTGAAATTTTTCAATTATTTAGATTATTGTTGAGTCTGAAGCCTTTTTACATACTGAAATACCACTTTTGACAAGAACAAGACTCATCATCCTTTTATCATGCTGTTCAAGAATGCTCACATTGCTGTACTTTGCGGATACCCACCTCAAGGGAGGAATAAACAAAGGGCCTGTTGTCTGGCTCCTACACTTCAGTTTACCAAGCTTGGTTTTTCTCTACAACACAAAGAAGTTTCTTCTTTCTACTAGGTAGACAAATAGCTTAAATGTAAAGTGTCAGCCTTTCTGTTATTCCTCAAATACTGATGCATTGATAACGAATTCCTAACTTTGTGTTTCAAAAATAAACAAAATACTCTGCTTCATCTGTTTAAAATTATACTTTGAGCGGTTATCTGTGCCCTGCGAAAAACTAGACTGATGATGAAATCAGTTTACGGTGGTCTTTTTTTCTTGCTTGAAATGTTTCCTCCATCTCAAGAATCCCTAACAGGAGCTGTGTTCTCTAGTTATTGATTATTCTCTTTTCTAAACTGGGGAGATGGGCTGATCCCCTTCCCTGGCCAACTAGTTTACATTCTTTTTTTTTTTTTAACAAAGTCTTTGTGCACTTTTTGAAAATCTGAACTAATCCAAAAAGGATCAGCAGGAAGGGAGGGGCATTGATTTCTCATCTGTTATCCATCTGCCCTTTGTTTGATGGGGAGATTCTTACACATTGTTATACATTCAAGAACTCTCTTTGCTTAACGATAGTTCTTATAATGAAGGTGTCATGTGCATTGTTAGAAGACTTTAGAGGACACATTCTCTGAGCTTGTCACGAGTTAGAACGTACCATCTCTCTAGTCAGCTAGAATAAAGGTTTCTTGAAACAGTTGGACTCCCACAAATTGCTCCACAACAGTCTAAAGTTTCTCCCAACAGTTGAAGAAATGTCCCTATCTGTGTCAAGATGCAGTCCTTAGAAAGGACAGTACCTCTCTGCAGAGTATTGTACCATCAGTTCTTTATATCCAACTACCTGGGTAGTAATCTTGGTCTCCTGGATAGTTTCTGATAGGCTTATTGCTGGGAGGAAAAACAGAAGCTAGAGTCAGGCGTTTCTCTGGAGCAAGTCCTATTAATCTCACTGAGGGCACCCAAAGCTTTCAAAGGAAAGGACATAAGAGCTTCCATAAGGGGTCAAGCCAAAGATAAGTCTAGCACAGTACCCCACAGTGGCCAATAGCAGATATTTTAGAGGAAAAACTGTAAGAAACAGGACAAGCAGAGAATGCTCTTCTGTCTGGTGAAAGCTTCCAGCAATGAGTGGGTCAATGTTAGTAGTCAAACTACAGGTCTTTGCTCCAAAAATTATCTATTACATTTTTAAGCCATTTAGACCTTTGACTTCCTTGATACTTTGAGGTAAGAAGGTCCACAGTGTAATAATGACTTGCATGAAAACAATATTTCCACTTGGTCTCCCTAAAACTTCTGCCTCCTACTTGCATTGGTTGAGCCTCACACCCTGCATGTGTTAGGAATAATGTATTAGTGAGTAATCATTCCCAATGCCCTTGACATTCACCAATGATAGATTTCCATCATATCAGCTTCCTGAGGCTACAGGTTGTATGACATGAAGTCACATCTTATCTGCAGGCCTCAATTTCCCCCTTCTTATTAATCTATGACAGAGAAGGTTTTTTTTTTCTTTTTAAGCCTTTCTATTATCTTTGTCCGTGTTGGCCATATATCTTGCAGTGATCCTACTGGTTTACTTCATTATTCTCCCAGATGTTGTATCATGTATCCTATGTTAGTTGTTTCCATCATTACTTTTTCTACCATTTATATATACTTCCATGCTTGCTTGTTACTTCTATATCTCCTTTTTATCACTATATGCTCCTTGACTAGCAGATCTGTAGAATTGATCACTGTATGATCCACAGTTTTACAGATTCCCCACATATTACTGAGTTATAAACTTGAAGATGTCTCTGATGTTCTCCTGATTCTAATATTGATAGACTTCTACTCTCTAGTTTCAGATGTACTATCTTTCAGCAGTTGTTAATGCAACTAGAAAAAAAATTTAAGATTGTATTTTATTTGCAACATCCTGCCCTAGAACAGACACCAGCAAAAACATCACATAAATTCATGTCTGAATTTATATGAAAAAAGAAGTAGTCCAAAATACTCCATTCAACTAGTTATGCTATTTCATCTACTTTACTTCATGGTTATTCTCAAATAACCTCTTTGCATATTCTTGGAATTTACAATAAAAAACCAGAGCAGAGATGTACAGGTGTATCAGTTTAAAAGCATAAAAACTACTGCTAACAAACCTTTTTCTGACATGTCCCTTTACTTCTTGTTTCATATAACTTTTTCAAAAGGCAGCCAAGCTGCTTTTGTTTGGGCTTTTTTCTCATTTTACAAGCTGTACAAATAATTGAGCTTGAATGTAAAAAAAGCAACACAAATAAATAAATTAACTTACAAGTGTGTTAGTGTAAACGTTTATAAATACATTTCACTCTCTAAATGTATTCCAAATTATGGAACTATGAAAGTTGACTGTAAGTACTGTGAAAACAGCGAGTGTTGTGCACACGAGCCCCCAAAAGAGCACGTTTGTGTCCCAAGCCAATATTGGATTGTGCAGAGCTGGACTCCCAACCTGCACGCGAGTTGCTGAGCTGGGCCGGAGCGCTGCCTGTACCACCCACCACCTTTGAACTGGGCCCCTCGGCTTGGAGAGGGCACTTCCACTCTAGGGCACCCACTTCCACTCCGCTTGGAGAAGCAGTGCACCGAGAGAAAAATATAGCATCATGTCTGTAGCAAAGATATAAACTCTTGGGTGCCTCCCTTGTTTTGGATGTCATACATGCTGTGCAAAAAAGAAAGTGAAGGACTCTGCAAGAGCAAGTGAAACCACTTAAGAGGTCCTCTTCCCTTTGACAAGATTTTTTCTAATTCACTATGCAAGTGTAACTAAGAAGGAAAGTTAGAAATTCACACATCTTTTCTGGTAAATATGCCACGTAGAGGAGAGCTGATAACAGCTTGATTTGAACTCCTAGATCCTATTTGCATTATATATATATATATATATATATAT
>VZTQ01014342.1:209376-257518 GCA_013400755.1 Pelecanoides urinatrix
CTCAATGACCTTAGAGGTCTTTTCCAACCTTAATGATTCTATGATTCTATGATTCTATGATTCTAACTTGTATGAAATGAGTGCAGACTTTACAAAAAAAAACAAAAACAGCTTTATTGGTAAAATGTTCAAGTCTCTTACTAACTTAATCTCATTAAATATGAAGCATTTCTCCAACATGCATCCTAACTGCTTTGCATTCTCTTCAGAGGTAATGTGAAGAACACCACCAACTAGCACTTCTCTAGGGCAATGTTATTACAAATTCACTAGCATAATTAAATATATTTTTTTCTTCACAAATTCTACGTAAATAAGACAAATAACTTGGCTGACGGTAAGCATGACCACAGCACTTACCACATTATCGTACATTTTAAACTTATTTTAGTTTATGTTCTTCGGAACCACCTGCAACAAATGATGTTATTGTTGGCCTCTGTTTCAGCAGAAAAATCTGCTACCACAGAAACACAGAGCAGGGATGTCCAAAGCCATTTTACTTGGAAGACTCTTGGTTTTTCTACAAACGACATAGCAGTTGGGGTACTTATTTTATGGCCTCTAGGGATGGGCATTATATCAAGTCTTTAGTTGCGCCTTTTTATGAGCAAAAATCACAACAAAAATTATATTCCTTTTTCTGTTCATTTCAGTTTTCATGGTAGTCATTCTAGTTATATTTTATTCAAGCAATGAAAGTAAAAAAATTACTTCACAGTACATTAATTTAATGTTAAGGGTCTAACGAGAACTGACAAAAGCAAAGGAATTCTAGCTTAAATTGTCATTCCACTTACTCGAAGTGACAACCTACACTAGAAATGTCCTTGTTTCGGTTTTTATTTGTATCTCTAATACTATTTTAACATATTGGCTGCAACTGTGTTATTTCAGAGCAATAAAAGAGGTGACTCTAATAGACATTTAGATAATGAGATACATGTTTAAAATGTCAAGCAGAATATAAAAGCACCACAGCCTTTATTTGCTTGATGGGTTTGATGAGTGATATGCACAATGCTTTTAAAAGGATGACTGTACTTGGCTGTGAAAGTTCCAAATAATTATTTGCCATTAGCTTTGAGGACACCTTAGTGCAAGTTTCGTCCCCATTAATTGACTGAATCACACTATTAGCACTGGGAATTATAAAGATGTTCTAACTTCAGATGGATATTTCCCTTTGACAAGAAGTGTATATGAATTACATTGGAATAATATGCATAAAACCCGGTTTTGAATTGGGATGAGACTATAACTTTGCCAGTTATCAGAAAATTTAAGTGGTGCAGATCAGGTTTTCTTTGATGATGAGCGCAGGTTTGCTAGAAATTTTGTATCTTAATTGGGCAGTATACTAAATATCTGTAAAAAACTATAAGTGCTACAAATAAGTACTAAGATTATTTATAATAAAAATATTTTGTTCTTGAACTTTCCCAATCCGGGATATCTGCCTTGGCACTTCTTCCCACCCAGACACTGAGAAACACTGAGAAAGAGAACAGCACTTGTGAAACCATGACTGAACTCCAGCTCCTTGGGTGAGAGCTGCTAAAATGATTGATAGCTTGCCCTTTAGATTCTGTAATGGTAAAGTGTATTCAAGATTTATGCGGAGTACAGTCCTTTAAATAATGTGAGTCCTATTTCTATTCAAATGCTGAATTGACAGCCCTGAAGAAGGCAGTTCTCTATTCCCAGATCATACCTACAGAACTGGCAACAGCCTGGCTGTCAATCTGGAAACTCAGCTCTAAAATCATACATACAACATAGTCAGAAAAGAGGACACTGATTATTTTAATTATTCAAACCCCTTTCTGTGTTCTCCAGTTCAAACAAGACTAAGCCCAGGAAATGTTAGGACATTAGTTAGTTACTTTTCTAAACAAAAAGCAAAAATAAAACATGAAACTGAAAACATCTCAAGAAAGCCCCTTTAATCAGCTATCTCCAGCTCAGCTTCAAGATTAAATGGTTCTGTAAACCAAAACACAATTAGGGTTTGGCTTTGTTTAGGGGAGGGTGGGTTGGTTTTTAAAATTCCTACAAAACACTGTTTTGCCCCAGAATATCTTCTCTGCCAAGCAACACTAGCATTTAAGAGTCTTAAATTAAAAATAGCACTGAATTTTAGAGACACTTCTGAAATTGGCACAATCAGCTGTCAGTAAAGTCACAGCATGCTGCAGCTGAAACTACCTTAGCATCTCTTCTGTCAGTCACTCCTGTTCCCTTCATAACCAGAATCTCCTTTTCATGTGTTTGGGACTGTTACTGAAAACTGAAGACCCTTGCCAGATCTCAGAAACACCTCTATTCCCAATTAGTGCATGCAAGCCACACAGGCTGGATAGGCAAGTCTTTAACTGTCTTGAGGGAAAGACAATTTCGCTCAAACAGTAAGAACAGATAACTTGCTACCATATCTGAGGTGTGGTTTGATAAATGTTGAATTTATATTCCAACACTTTCATGCTTCAGGGGGAAAATAATTCCACTAGTGTGTTTAGAACACGTTTGTTTTAAATTCTACTAATCAATGAAAATGAAATGTTGGCCACCAACAGTAGTCAGATACATTGGTGATAGATGCATAGAAATGCATAACTAAATAGGCTCTAGCTTTATTTGTATGGAAATTGTTACTTAAAATATACTCTGCACTCCCTCTGGTCCACTACTTTTTTAAACTCTAATAAGGAATTTTCTCAAGGGGGAAAAGGAGCATTTATTTCTAAAACAAATTAGTTTCTCCTGTGGTAGAACAATTAACATTTTTAATACTTGCTGTATTCACTTCATGCTTGGAATACAGTAAGTCGGATATTGCTTCGCAATGCTAAGCTGTACTATTTTTTTCAGAAACCATGGAAAGTGTCTCTGCCTATTATGTGGTTTTGGATATATTTATGACACCCTTATTGAATTTACTGTTTATGTCATTGTTTTTATTAAAAAACCCCAACATTTTGGTATTTAGAGTTAAAAAGGCAGAAAAAAATCTATTATCCTGCTGCTACACAGATGTATTCCTCCCATAGAAAACTTTCTACCTAACTATTTGTAGAGCAAATAAAACAACGGAAAAAAAAAAAATTGAAGAGTTTCCATTTTCCTCAAGTAATCTCTAGAATTCTCCATAAACAGCAAAAAACCACTATTCCATAATTGAAACTTTCATCATAAAAGAATAGTAATTGTATTCTTGAGCAGCAGAGTCCAGGACTTGTGTGTGGAGGAAACTCTCAATCCAAGCATCACTGGATCACAGCATCTCTGCCTGGCTTGCAGGCAGCCTCCACTGGATCCTCAAAGTCAGACATCCCTGAACTCATTTGCTTTCTTCACTGTTGCTTACTTGCTTCTCCTTCCTCCATTATATTTTTTCCAGCCTGTGTTCTGTACTTACATCACATACCTGGTTCTCAGGATTAAAAAAATAAATAAATAAAGAGGAAACATGTTTTTAGCCAGCTAGAGAATGGCTAATCACAGGCTCAAGGCTGCCCTGGAGAGATTTCCATCTGGTTTGGTAGAGGTTCATAACTAATTCCCAAACCAGCTGTTATCCATCATTCACAAGGTTTATGCCATGTCCTCTGCTGCCCTTCAAGTATTCTCAAGGCCAAGGGACTCACAGCTGCATTCTAGTCTCTGCAGGCTCTTAAAAAGACATCTGCTGCGGACAGAGGCTGATAAACCAGCCTCAGGACACATAAACCCCAGGTAGCACTCACTGAATCACAAGGTCTCGGGCATCCACCAAGGCATCCTACTACCTTGGTTACCTGTAGTCAGAGGGATGAATTTTTCTCCTACTACTTGCTCACATTCAGAGGTATCTTTCCCTCATTCTGTTTCCTTCCCCACACTCACAGCTTGTGGAGCTGGTTGTTAGCGTGGCAGTAACTGAGAGGTTAAAGAGCAGGTTGTTTGGGCAGCTTCTTTATTTGCAGGGGATAGTTACAGCAAGTTCCCATTTAAGTTACAGCTGCGGCAGACTTTGATACACTCTAACAACAGTCTAATACTTCAGACCTTGTGCATCCTATAGGCCTCATAATCAACTTTCCAGACCCAGACGGTATAAACTAATTCTATTTAAGCAGGTGAATGAAGTCCCTAAAGTCAGCCAGCTGAATTGTGCTCTGTAGGCACCTCTTTTGGCATCATTGCCTGCATGGGCAGTTATATGTAGCTGGCACAGCGACATCTTTCATCGGTCAAATAAGCCGCACCCATCACATGCTTGTAGTCTTTTCTGAAATGTCAGGAATGCCCATGACTAAAGGATGTTAAAGCCATATGCAGACCCTTTGGACTCATACTAGAGCATACGGGGTCTAGCTGGGTTGGAGCTAAATTTCTTTTTGTGGATAAACTAACATCAGGTGAAGAATTTAACTGAGGCAGTACACCTGTGAAATCATTAGTAGGCTGGGAGGGGACACAGCCAAGACAGGTGATCCAAATTGGCCAGGGGGATGTTCCATATCATGTAATGTCATGCTCAGCGTTAAAAAGGGAGATAGAGGATGGTGGTAGTGGTGTCTGAAGTGACTATTGTTTGGAGGTTAATTGTCTGACTGAGGTGGGGGTGAGTGATTTTATTATTTCTTTTTTTCTTCCACCTTTCCCTCACCTATTAAACTCTCTTTATTTTTACCCATGAATTTTCTTACTCTTGTTTTTCCTATTTTTTCCTGTGTTCTGCTACAGATGGGAGAGTGCAAGTGAATGAGCAGCTGTGAGGGTGCTTGTCTGCTGCCTGGGACCAAACCACCACACAGAGACAGAATAAACCATTAGATATGCTAGTTCAAAAGTTGGAGTATGTGTCTGCTTGAGTGAAGAGTGAAGAACAAAAGAAACAAAGGCTGTCAGTAGGTTCATTTCATCTAAGCTTAATGCTTTTTTTTAGTATTTCTTTTTTTTTAACTGCCTCTTTTTCTTAATTTACATAATTGCGCAGTAAGCTAGTACTGTCAGTGACTAATAATGTTTGTGAACAGATATTTTCAACCTCTATAAGTAAGTAAAGCTATACCCACAATAGCTAACATTCAAATCTGAATAAGCTGTTGAGTAACTGATTTATCCTGTCTAATGAGAAAAGACACAGCTATGAAAAGAAATGTGTTAAGTCTCTGGCATACTGGCAACTCCAGGTTTGAAAATGGCACTCTGTTTATCTTTAAGTTACCTTTAAATATTTTCTCTTCTATTTCCTAGCTCACTTAAACAGTCCAGAGCTGTAGTGATTTTTGTCAGTGAGCTTGAAATGTAAATAGATTAAAATCCCAAATTTTAGTCAAGCGGTATACCATCTCTCAAACACTGGGAAAAGTCCTATGTGAATGTTGCAGCTTGTGTCGACCCCTGCTCTCATTTCACCAGTATTTGCTTTTATTCTGTTATCTCTTAGCCGCATCTACTGTACAACTTCATTTTTTAATGGAGATCTTCCATAGGAAAGAAGCATGTTGGCTTCCTAAGGCAGACAAAATAGCTTGTCCGAGGCAGACAACTGAAAATAGTGTAAGAACAGTTAAAAAGGCTTTGATTTTATGAATTAATAACTTGAAATAGAACTGCTACTACTTATTTCCTAGCTGTGCAATCCATATACAACAAAAGGACAATGTGTCCATTGTGCAATGTGAAGCAATTCCCAGCTGCACCATGGGAGTGGGTCCCATTACGTGCTTGCACAACTACCAGAGTTCAGCTCCTCTGCTGCATGTTCTTTGGGGTTGAACCAAGGAGCTCAGCTTAGATTTTAGTATGCCAAAATGTGGAGAGTCAGTTTAAATACCCAAACCACCAAGGCTGGATGTTACTTATGTGATACAAATTGTCTTTATAACACTGAAGGCTTCATAAGAAAGTCCTGAAATAGAGACATAAACTTGCTGCAGCATTTCGGTCATATTGCTGCTCTGGGATACTACATAAAGGGAAGGAAATTTTTCCTTGCATTTTGAGGTGCAGTGATATTACCTGAAAACAAAGCAAGGGAAAGATGTTGACACCTGTTTGAACTATCTTTTCAGTATTTGACATTTAACCCATATAACTGTGATTTAGGTGTTGAGATTTAAAACAATGGTGATATGTTTCTGACTGTAGCACTGAGAGCAATGTTCATATTGTGCACATCATTTTCAAAGCACTTTGGTACCTGACCTTTCATGTTAGTTCTTGGGGCCACCTGTTGTGGCCGCTACAGGGCTACCAAATGCCACCAGTCCATAGGGACAGCATGCAAACAAACTGGTCAGCAGCGTAATACCAGGTAGTTCTTGGTGCTTTAAACTCTGGTTGGTGCTTGTTAGCAAGCAAGTAGAGACGTTTAATTAATTGGAACAAAGACATTTTCACATTACTTTGATCCAAATTAAGTACTGGCCTGTAGAGGAAACAAGATAGAAATCAAAGTAGAAAGAAGTCAGTCACTGTGACAGTCTAAGTTGCTCTCCAGTAAATATTCAAAAGCATAACTGGTGAAAAATCATGAAAGAAATGAGATTTCAGTGTAATATTTGATGAGTCATACAAATTATAGAATGCCACAAAGGAGACATTTGTTATATTTGTGTGATAGTTTCCAATTAAAATTACACTGAGGTGTAAACAGGTCCCATAGTTGCATGTCATCTTCTGAGCTTATCTTGTTCCAATTGCAATTACACTCTGATGTGAGCAGGTCCCTTAGTTGCATGTCATCTTCTATCTTTTCATCCTTGAGCACGAACTTGAAAATCTTAACTCATGCTGTGTTATTACCTTATAATATAAAATCTTATCTACTTTCTCTTTAATTGCAGTAGCTTATCTCTTTAACTTGTCAACTTTAACAAGAAATTTCTGTCTAAGTTTGTGTATCCACTCTGCTGCTTATGTTGGGAGTAAAGCATATCAGCTAGACCTGATAGGAATCCTACAGTTATTTTATCATTACTTGTTTTCCAAAACCAATTAGAAATAAATTATAAACACTAACAGGAAAGTAAATTTTACTGTACAAAAGGACATACTTACAAAATGTAAGGCACACTTCCTTGAATTAAACTAAAAGTAGAATATAGTAAAGTTAACAGTGAGCTAAGTTTTGAGTTGTATTGCTGTCATGACTAGTTTGTTTCTTGTTATCTGTGTTAATGTGGCTTTGAAATTACTGATGTCAAATGAGATTCAGTGCCCTTCACAGATTTAAGATAAGACAATTTCAGACTGTCATTACATCATTGCACAACTGTTACTTCTATTTGTTTAAATTTCCTTGTAACCTAAGTCTTGATCAAAATGAGGTACAACTCAATGATTAAACTCAAAGTTTACTTGAAATATCTGTCTGTTTGTTATGATAAACATATAACCCAACAGTTTGAGAAATGGTATATATTTTATATTACAACACTGCAGGGCTGTAGGAAGAAAGCCAGATTAATCTGCTGTAGCAAGGTTTCTGTGGAATCAGAATTTCTTTGTGTAAGAAGCAATCATATAGCACCTAGCCATAGGAGGATTTCTGCAGAAAAATGAAACACCTTGGTGTTTAACTGCCAGTGTCTGAGATGAAGAGAATATGATCCTCTTGGAAGGCTCCCTGGAACAAGGGACAGGGCGGGGGGGGAAATGCTCTGTTCTGGATATCCTGCCATGGTACCAAAGGGATACATGAACATCACTGTTGGGATTCATCTGACCAACAACACGTGTCATGTCTGTACAGACTATTTAGATTCCCTGTACGTGAATGCAGTGAATTAGCCCTTTTAGGTTAATTCACCCTAAAGGTGTTCACCTTAGGATACACCTATGTCTATGAATCCCATATCTCAGACCAACCTTGAAGAGTCTTTACATGAACCTTGAGCAGTTCTGGATTTTTAAGCAACATGGGTCGTTAGGCTCTTTGCTTTGCAGTTTTTTGAGGGATTGCCTGTTAGCAAAGTTTAGCAATTCTTTCTTCTATGCTGACATAGCATCTTTGGATTAGCTTGTTTCATTTCTTTTTATGTACATTTCATATGCTTTTTGGGGGAAAGATACATTCCAGGAAAAAAAAAAAAAAAGCAGCTCTCCTAAGTAAGAATCTTTCCTATACCAAATGGACTCTAGAAAGACTCTCATATTCTCAGCCTTCTGTAGTCATTCACAAAATTCTAGCCTTAATATTTCTGAAATACCCTGGAGGCTTCAAAGCCTGTTTATAGGATACATTCAGGAGAGACACACAGATTCCTAATCTTATCATCTGAATACACAACCCAGCACTAGTCTAAAGATCTGCAGCTGTCTTTTGAGGAGGGGAATACCTTGATGATTCCCTCAGATATTTCTGAGATTTGATGGGACATGTGCTTATCTTTGCTTCTTTTCACTTTAGAAGCATTCCTTTTCACTTCTCATTGCAAAACAGAAACTGTATAGGAGAAGAAGTCTGGAAGTCCCCTCTTGCTGTGACTGAGGAACCTGTTCTAGGAGCTTAATTTCTTTATGGCTAGAGGAGGTGAAGTACCCCTTCTTAAAGATTCATCTCAGTCAGATAGTACAAGTTGGTCCTCCAGGCAGAGAGGCAAAAGCATTAAAGAAGGAGCTTTATCCACTTTAAATCCCATGTTTAAGGTAAAGCAAGACAGAGATGGAGCAAGTGACAGGACCCAAGATGGGAGAGAAGAAAGATTGCTTCAAAAGACTTAACCAGTATCTTGTGTCTGACAACAGAGTTATAAATGCCTCAGAAACTATATAAAAACAAGGTGTCCACAGTACAAGTTGTACTTCCCTAGACTGTTTTCCCAGATGCCAGCAACTTGCAGTCTGCTCAGAGCAGGCTAACAATACTGGTTCAAGTACACTGGAACTGCAAACAGCATCTCATCCTCAGGAAAGCATTGTAAGCACAGAAAAACTATCATCTCCTTCCTCTATGAGGAACTTCAAAGAAAACCAGAGGTGAACCAGAGGTAAGGAGGGAAACATCACCTGTCTGCAGGATCAGGAAACTGAAATTATTTCTAGGCTGAGGAAAATACAACCTTGAGTCATGAGGAGGCACAAAAGGATTAACATTTAGTCAGTCCACTGCCCTCCACCTTCCCTGCTAAAAAGAAGGAAAAAAAACATCCACAACAGGTTGAATATTTGCAGGAAAAGTGCTTACCACACCAGAATGGGCAGATTAGCTGGACCAGAGGTGATAGTCTCATCAGTTCTTGAGCATTCAGTGAGAAGTTTGTTAGTCCTTGTCTCCTCCTCCTGAGTTGCAAGATGAGAGACTGAACAATCTTGAAGGGTGAGCTTGGAAGCAGGAGGAGTTGGATGATGCCTGATTAGGAAGTGCCTTATGAAATCGATAGGCATGTGGATAATTTCACGCAATATATGAAAACAGACAAGACTGAAGGAACTGAACCATATCCTGAGCTTCAGTTTTAAACAGTTACTAAGTTTTGCCTATACTTGGTTTCAGGTTTTGATTCTAATCTGATTTCTAACAGCCAGCTTAGAAAATATGCAGTCAAGCATTTAAAATCTTCCAACTATATTTTCCCTTAAAACTACAGAACTAGTGAAACTGGCTGGGCACAATTCCAAAAATACATGTAGAAATACAAGTTTCTTTAAAAAACACTCCGGCTACAAACTCACGTTGGAGTTTATACATAAGTAGGACATTATCCTCCAAGAATAATTAAGATATCACCAAAGAAATACAGGAACTGTAGCTAATGAAAAAAATGCACATGTGGTTCATTACGTGTTAGTATTAAGTGTTACACTGAATAACGTTCCATAGATGTGTTCTGCAAATTTGGCAAGCATTATAATTTGCTTGTAATAGCAATAGAGAAAAATTCATTCTTAATTGTAATACCTTTGGCTAGGAGGGCAAAGCAACTATCAACCATCTTATAAAGGTTTTTATTGAAGCATAAATAACCTCAAAATTATTATACTTGATTGTTCCTGCTCATGAAAGTGTAAATGTTTTTTTGTGTGTGAATAATCCATGTAATGTTTCCTGAATGAACCTCCTAAAGCAGTAATATTTAAATACAGGAGCAATGGGTTTTAAGTGATTATGTCACATGACCCACCAACTCAGTAGATGAGGAAACTCTGAATGCTCCTTTTTACAAATACACAGTCCAATGAAAAACACTGAAGCTAGATATTGTGGTTCAAATACACAAGGTTACTGAATACCTCAGGGGATTGATAATGCAGCACAGAGCGCTTTAACTTTTTCTTGCCAACGGGGTAAATCAATGCACCTCATTCACTTCCCTGATGTTTGAGGATCTGGATAAGAGATTTGATTCCCGTTAGAATATGCACTATAAAAATAGACTGTAAAAATGAAAGCTGTGTTTCATGTCAGAGCACTATATTTGTGACATGGTTTTCTTATTTACACTAGAGGATTCAGCCTTGGGACAGCTAATGGTTTTCACCAAGTTAACTGAAGGATTAGTCTGAGCTGCTTTTGGAAACAGCATTGCATGGTGTATAATTTATTGAAGATCTTTCCCTCCTTAAATCAGTCTAAAATTTTAAATTAGGGAATTACCATTTTGACTTTTAAAAATCTGTTCTGGATTTCCTGATTTGCAGATATTTAACCTTACTCCTTCGTCTTATGCTTCAGCTGCGAATTTTTAAGTTTCATTTTGTAATCTCTGTCACTGCTAAAAGCCCGGGGGGGGGAGGAAGTAACTGCTGTGCACAACAATCAAAAGTACAGAAACAACAAAGGAAATCAACAAGTACTGGAAATCAGATTAGAGCGCTATGATTTTACATGCATTCAGTGTGGAAAATGAAAGATTTGAAGAAAATTAACAGAATGGATCTTAGAAGCATTTTATCATTTTAATTAATCTTACTGAAGTGCTAAACTCTGTAAAATTGTTTGGGACAAAATACATTTGAGTTTCTTTGAATGTATCTGCCCACCCAGAAGAAATGCCATAATTTTTAATTCAGCAAAAATCTCATTGATGTTAACTAGTTACACATGTTCTGTTTCAATGAACAGTGTCTATAGATCATTTAGGAAGTAAAAATATTCCTAGTCTGTGACTTCGTTCTCTAAAAGAGCCATTTATACACTAGTTTTCTTTGCCTTCATCATCATGGCCATAGTTGTAATTTATTATCACAAGTGTAATTTACATTGTCTTTTACATATATTTTTAGTGTGTTTAGTATTCAAAGGACTCTGTGGCCTGCACACATGCCAAAGAAAATCAGGCTGCAGAGTGAAAGTGGCTGGATGAAGACAGGACATGGAGCTGAAGAGACTGCAAATCCAGCAAGTCACATCTAGGGTTCCCTAATTTAAACACTTTGTTTCTAGAAATGGTATGTATGCCATGATGTCCGGTCCCTATCAGGATCCAGTAATGAGCTGCATTCTTTACTCTCACTAATATGTTGGTTAAGAATTAGTTCCACATAGGTGTACCAGAAACTATGTGTATGATCATATGTAAAATTAAGGTGGTGTAAACCTCCCTCAGTTACTGGCTTTGGGGAGAGCTACATAGTACAAATGAACTTTTGGAGAATCAAGCTGTTTCATTTGTCTGGGTTCGGTAGTGTGAGGCACTACAAAAGGTTCCCCATGTGACAGGGATTGTGGTCGTGGCAGAAGCAGCCCATGAGAAAGGAGATCTGAGTAATAAGAGTAAAAGTAAAATACTCTGAGTAAAAGAGTCATCACAGTGGGGTGCCTGGGACAGAAGTTACAGCCAGAAGAAACACAAGTGAGAATGGAAATGTAAGAAAGGTTTTTTCATCCAAATCCAGTTCTCTGTCATGAAAAGCAACATGTAGGGAAGAGTCTTGAGGTGAAAACTGGATCCCAGCTTTGGGAGAGACAGGAACTGTCCAGAGGGTTATGGAGCCTTAGTAGTTAATAGCTGAATAATACACTAATACTACCTTAAAGTCAAACTCAGTTAGAATTATTGGTACTATTATTTTCTTTCTCTGCACCTCTTACATGATTGGTTATAGTACAATAAACTCAAGTTTCCTTTGATCTTATCAACTGTCCAGCATTATGAGTGATTTCAGGGTTGATAACAAATTTCCAGCATCTTACACTCCAGGAAGTTATGAGTTCCTGAAAGAATACTGATTTCTTTTTAAAAATCCCATCATTCAATAGTCAGAGATCCCCAGAAGTGTAGGGGATTAATCTTTCTTCATCTGCAAAGTGCCAAGTCTTCAGATGGAAAACCAGAACTCTAACCCCTTTCTCATAAGGAAGGTCAATGGATGGAAGACCCTAAATTTCTGTTCCAGATTATGAATGGAGGAATTTTGGCCAAGGTCAGGAATATAAATTCACAGCCTTTGTAAATTGAAACTTAATTGCAAGTTGATCAAACCAGTCTGCTATGGCCTGATACAAGTTCATATTATGTTCTCTTTGGTTTTTCTTTTCTTCTTTCGCCATTAGCATAAAATATGTGTAAGTTAACCAAACACTCTAAAAGCAATTGCAAGCAACTTTCTGATTTCAGATAGTGTTTGTACTTTCATGACTCTTAGGGTCACTTACCTCTCTCCTCTAGTTCTCCATAACTCCTCCAGAGTTAATGAATTTAACATTCACTTCTACTCTTTTTCAATTTATTTTACCACAAAAAAAAAAAATCAGTATTGTCAAAGCCTGTAATTAAAGTGTTAAATCAATTAAAAAAGAAAATCATTTAATTGGTGCTCAGTGTTCTTTGGTTAATTGCATTATGGACACATAGGTGGATCTGATGTTCATTGGAGTAAATGGAACTTGATATAGATTCTGAAAGCCATAGAAATCCAATATATTAACAGGATTAGATCATTGCAACTCAAAGTGCACCTCAAAAGGCCTTTTGACTCATTTAATATTTTTCCCCAAGAAGGCAGAAACAAATCTAGATAAACTCAAAATCTGGTCAGAGTAATAAAAAACTCTCACCAAGTCTTGAGCAAGTCATTAATCCTACCCATTTAATTTAGAACTCAACATAGTGCTGCTACTCTCAGACATCACACAAATACAAGTGTCACTTTCAAAGGTGTTAAACTTACATGTATCACAATTACAGAGTTGTGACAGATGTTTTTTTCTGATCTACAGTGAGACCACAGTATTCAGTATCCCTTAAATATTTCATTTTGATTATGTAGTGTGATGGTCTAATGTGTCATACTAGAGAGATAATTAAAAACTCAGGTGAATGAAAAAGAAATTAAAGGGAAAGGATGTGCCAAAGAGGAACGGCATACAACATGATGTAAAAAACCTTTCTGGTTTGCTTGAACTGAAATGTCAAATACACTATTTCTAATGCCTCTAGGTCCTCCTGCTGTTTCTGATTCTGATATTCCTAAAGGCCTAGGCTGTAAAAAAAAAAAAAAAAAAAAAAAAAAAAGGTAAAACTTTTCAAAAGCAACAAAAGCTCAAGAATATTTAAGTTTGTTTTAATATGGTCATTATATATGTGCAGATACTTCATTAGGGAAGTATATTAGCTCATACAGTAACTGGACAACAAACCTGCTAGTAGTGTAGTTTGAAAATCAATCCTTGTTCCCCTAATGTGGGACCTAAATCTCCAAAATCTCAAACTACTGCTACCTATCTCTTAGCAACTGCTAGAAAGCCTAGCAACTGCAAGATTATTTTTTATTATTATTGTTTTTTTAATCACCTTCATGGAGTAGATTCTTATCTGTGATTGCATAAAGAAATAAGAAGCCTTTCGAGTCTCTGGAGGCGGTCTTTCTCAGCTCAGTTGTATGGAACTGTATTATGTTTGGATAACTGTATACATCTGCTCTATACAGTGCTGCTACATTACTGTAGCCCAGAAGTACTTAGGAAGTTGAAGGAAGCATTCAAAATGAATTTAAGTTTGAAGTTCTGCACATACAAATCCTTACAAAGAAGAGATACCAGTTTGTCCCTCGTGGCAACCCAGGCAAACTCCTGGGCAGATAGCAGCCTCCTTGTTTCAGCAGCTAACAAACACCCAGGAGCACTGGATGTGTTTAATAAAATGTAACACATATGTTTTTTAAAGGAGGAAGAACTGAGTAAGGTAAAGACAACCCCACCAAGCTGGAAGATACTCCCCCAGACACAGAATATTACAGCTACAAGGAGAACCACACAGCCTCTTCAGGTCACTGTTTGGATGTCTACCTGGAAAGATGCGTAGTCAGAAAAGGATGGTACCTTGGGAAATAAGCTGTATCTTCTCTTGAAGTGGTTCTTATCCTGAAGGCACCAGAATTTTAGCACAGAAACTTTCATAGGTTCCTAGAAAACAATAAATGGAGTGGAAAGACTATTTGTTGTCATAATTACAAAGCAAAGCTGCTGATGGAGAGGCACAAAGCATAAAAGGAGAGTACTAAAATAGTCATAAGCTTTCAGACACTGTATAGAGCTTAGATCTGAATGTGACCTCCACATAGGCTATAGAGATTTCAATCTTTTCCATATAAACTCTGTTTTAGCTAATTTCTAAATTAACTACTTCCTATGTAAACTACATGAACTCAGCAGATTAAACTGAAGGAATATAAAATGAAGATGAATTCTCTACAGGCATAAGTGAAACCATTGACTAGATGGGTACTGCTTAAGAATGGGAATGAATTCTGAGAGTGTTCTGAGGACTAAAATATAGAAAGAAACTGAAAAACTGAGTTTCCACTCATAAAATATACAAT
Source organism: Pelecanoides urinatrix (assembly GCA_013400755.1). Taxonomy (NCBI): domain Eukaryota; kingdom Metazoa; phylum Chordata; class Aves; order Procellariiformes; family Procellariidae; genus Pelecanoides; species Pelecanoides urinatrix. The sequence continues at coordinate 224,131 of VZTQ01014342.1, forward strand.
TTCACACAAAGGAAACGTATCCTGTTATATCTTAGCCTCTGTGTGCAATGAGGCAGCATGCTTCCTGGCTTTCCAATATCGGTCCTTTCTTTTCAGTATAAAGCAAGGATTGTTAAATGGTTTTCCTAACTTTTGCCAAAGTGAAATGTCAAATGATTCAGACCTCTCAAATGATTTTCTGTTCACTTGCAGTCCTTATTTTGAAAAACTTTTGTTCTTTATGCAATATATAACTATATACTTAATTCCATCTATGTATCTATCTAAAAAAATATAAACAACAAAGCAATGCTTGAGCCAAAAAGTTCCAAAAGACATACCAAAAAACAATCTTATCCCACATAAATATTGGTAGAATACTCACCCAAATATAAGGATTTGACACTTTTTTTTTATGATAACAACTTTGTGATTAGGTAGAGGCTATAAATTGGTCAAAAAATTAAAGAAAAAAGGATAATATTTGAAATATATCTAACTAAGAGAGAATGATAGGTAATGACAATTGCAATATGGTTTTTGAAAAGTCTTTTCCTACCTGTAGAAATTACTAAGAACCTATTGTCAATATCAACTCAGAAAAGGTGGGTTTGGGTCTCAAAGTCTAGCATTACTGCAATATTTTTTACCACATCTGAAAAGAAAGTTACACCTTGAAATATAATGAGCAATTTCATTATTGCAAATTACTATTATCACAAAGAATGGGTCAGTGAGTTTAATTCTGAATGTGTTTGTTTTCCATTACAAAGCAGAATGGAATATGGATGCTTTATCTCATCTTCATTAATTCCCAGGAAGAGAAGCTCTGACAGGCCTGAGAACGTGTCCTGCAGTTCTTGAAGGGATCATGAGTAGAAGGGAGATTTTGAATAGCTTTAGAAGCAGATGATGTTTTGCTGTCTGTCTCTAATCCTATCATGTCTGTCTTTGCTGAGTGTCTTTGACATTTTGAGAGACCGTTGATTAGATCACACTTTTTCTTTTTTTAAGGCGGCCATTCTGTTCAAGGGATGCGCCGTACCGATAGGAAACAAAAGCTGTCTGTGCTGCCTTCTGCATCTGTACGTTCGGGAGCTGGCAAGACTCCTGCACAGTTTTTTCCTCCAAAACCATGGAGTGCACCTGCAGAAATCATACATCTGCATTAAATTCTGAGAACATGTCTCGCAGTTGTTCACTTTGCTTTCCACCAGAAGCCTGTAAATACAGAGCAGGGGTCAGGAAAACAATGGATGCACAACAGAGAGAATACATAAGTCATGGAGTGAAGCAGAAACTGAACCACTGGCATCCCACAGAGCGGAAAAGGAGAGGATGCTTAGTAGAGGTGTTTATCTAAGATTTTCATGGATAGGCCCTGCTAACAGTGTAGTGATTTGCCATCCTGCCATCATTTACTTTTATCTAGGCAAACAGCTACTTCTGGGGAAAGTAGCTGTGAAGATGTCTTCAGAAATTCAACAAGAACTGCTTCTCTAGATAAGGTCCTGCAACCACCACAGACTAACCTGTCTCCAAACACAGCAGCCTTCGTAGCAGCAATATGCCAATGAGCACTGCTATGCTGTCTCTGGTACACTGCAACTCGGAGTCACAGCTTCCTTTTTTTTTCCCTCTTCGTTTTTTTTTTTCTTTCTTTCCCTTTCTTTTTGCCCTTTCTTTTTGCCCTTTCTTTTTTTTTTCTTTTTCCCTGAGCTCAGCAGGATCTGGGAAATCTTATCCAACATATAGAAGTTTTTCCTTTTGCAGAGCTGTTGCCCACACAGCAACTACAGACTTGCAACTTCTGCTGAATACAGCTAGTGCATGGCCCACACCCAGCTTGTAATCACACCCCACTTTTTATCACTGTATGTAAAGACAAACAGCCAGCCTTAGAGAAGTGTGTAAGGGTGGAAGGATGCTGTCTGGTATTGCTTATACTGCTGTTAGAAAAGTTTGTGCTCATATTGTGTATTCCCATACTTCTAGTGAGAAAGGAACATATGCTACTTACTAAGGAAGAGAACTACATATCCGGAGAGATCAATTCAGTGTTTTGATTATCAGTAGCTTTTCTATATTTCTGGAATCAGATGCAGAAAGGGACATAGGCAAGGATTAATTGTTTAAATACAGAAACATCATCCTCAATGTCCTCGCCCTGCCATATACTTCCTAATCTGTTGGATTAGAAATTAAAGTTTCTCAGGTACCCAAAGGTTTTTTATGTTTTGAGCACTCAAGAAGCACCTCAGCTGACATCTAAATCATATAGATTCTTAGCAGGATTGACACATGACACTTCACCGGTTTATCCTCATTAGAAGTATACTCTTGTGGGCAAATTTTAATAATGTACTAGTAATGTTGTCGTAACTGGAGACATTAGCAGCAAGTGGTTACCAAAGCACTATCTATATGCACATGGGCCTTCTAACTCATCACTGTATTCAGAGTGTGAAATATTCATAACCCTCAAACAAGGATGTGTGGTATAAGGAAACCATAGCTTGAAGTCTGTTGAAGAAAAATAGGTGATTGCTAAAGAAGACCCCAAAAGTATATTTAAAAGAATATGAAAGTGGGTTTCAAACTGCAGGCACTGAACGATAATAGGACTAGAAGTAAAAAGCTCAAGTGGTCTTTTATTGTTCATTAAAGGAAGAGAAAATTGTTGCTGGGTAAAATTGATTTTAGGGATAACAAAGAGAACAAAGGTCCCGTATCCATCCTAAGTAAGAGATGTCATATATAGCAAATTTAGTTAATAACGTTGAATTGCGAACAAATGAGGAAAGAACAAGTGAGTGGACTGTGTAAAGAACCATCCAACTCCTCTAGTTAGATGAAATATGCAACTTAGGTCATCACTGGTCCTCAGTGACCTTGCTGGTACACAAGGGTATGTATGAGATTTCTGTCATACTGGCACTCACCCTTCCCTCATTAGTACTAGCTCAAATTCCAACCCTTTTCATGTCCCTACAAGTGTTGAGAAATATTGGTCATCTCCAGGAAAGAAGTTTTGTTTTTTGAACACTTTTGTTGACTGTTTTTTGTTAACTGCAATTGGTCCTTTTACATGGATTTTTGGCCTTTGATGAAAAGAAACAATACTGGGCCTGAGGAGGGGGAAGGAGATGGAGTTAAAGGGGACAGGAGTTCCTGTTTTACTGGGGAAGAGAATGGGGAATTTTTCCTTGGCCAGAGGGCACCTTGGGCATAAGCACTGCCCAGGTCTCTGAAGAAATTTCTAAGCTTTGAGAAGGAGCTGTGAGAAAGTCTGTAGAGTACAACCAGGCAAGATAAGAAAAGTAAAAGTGCAGACAGCGGCAAGATTTTCAAGACAGGGATCATGAGAAGAACCAGGATTTGGGAAGAGAAGCTGCAATGTGGAAAGAATCTGATATTGGAAATATGTCACTTCTTATCATCACATGAGACTTGGCTCACTGAAGAAGTCATCCATTTATTATCGCATTTACCAACAGTCTCAGTCTGCTCCTGGATGTTTTTCAGCAGATGGCTCCAGTCTGGGAGACACTGACAATGCTGCCATGCAGTCTTCTACACAGATGTCACTATCCTGCCACCAGACATCAGGGTGGGCTCTGCATCCCACAAGAACCTCCACAATGCAGAAGCCACAGAGAATGAAGGTCCAGACATGTTTTTCGGCATCTGCTACCTGTACTATCCAAAAGTGAGGGTTCAGTGGATATTCTTTGAAACCTCAGTCACAACTTTGCACACCCTGGAATGGTTAGCCACTGGTAAGTCATGAGGTTCCATAAGCCATTAGTCACTATCTGGTTTATGAGTATAGGCTCCTAAAATTTTCTGGCAAGTCATGGTGTCAGTTGGTAACAGAGGGCCTTGATGACTCTCTGCTTCCAAAAGTTCATTCTCTGCTTCCAAAAGTTCATTCAAATGGGCTGTTCCATTTCCCAAGCATAACGCTGTCCCACCAGCCTTAGCTGATCTTCTAGGCACAGAAGCTGTGGCTTACCAGGGGCAAAGCTGTCACAACATTGAAATTTCTCAAAAGTCCTATTCGGGGTCAGGCAAAAAGAAGTCCAGGAGGGCAGGAGTCAAATCATTCAGAGTATCTTCCCAGAGTAGTTGCCACAAAGGACTAAGAACACACCATTGTCCTCATACTGAGCCTTTGTTCAGCCAGTGGAGGTTTGGGCAGCAGGCACCAGGAGGTCACCAATAGGCAACGATCAACAGAATAAGCAGAAACAAAAATAAAGCTTGCTTCCACATGTGAGCTTTATACGGGGCTGGGAAAAATGACACATGACCATCATCTGCAGGTACTTCCCAGCTGAGCAACTCATACTCCAGAAGGCAAATGTTTGTGGACAGCTTTCCTTCAAGCAGCTTCGAACACCATATGCAGTAACAACATACAGTTAAGCAGGTAGACAACTCTATGCAAAGCAAACCTTCCAAAATACACACACTGTAAATGTAGAGACCTCAACAGTACCTGCTTTAATCCACTCCTGTTGAGGTGCATTACTTGCTAATATGTCTCCATTGTCACTGAGAGCCAGGAAGGAAGAAGCACAAATTATTAGTATTAAGGACCTTTTAAAACTATTTGGAATAAAAGTAAAACCTATCACCATTCTTATCAGGATATTATAACATTAAAAATGTGTCTTTCACCTTGACTTCTACAGTGTCTGTGGTTCACCATTTATCCCTGATAATAGAATACAAAATATTTATTGCTTTGAGGTAAAAGGAAACTACCAGGCTTCCAAAGAAATTACTGTATGGCCTATTTAAATGTATCTCTGATTGAATCACAAATTGGCAAGAAAGTTTCAAGATTAAAATGGAAAAATTATCATCTCTATTAGTGGACATTGTTAACGTGTCCATTTATTAGAAAAGACAAGTGGAATTAAATAAAAATGGTTTGCCCTTGGGTGAAAATTAAAGTGAGCGTTGGGAGGAATTAGAATAAAGGAAGAAGATTTTTTTCTCTCCCGAGATCAATTGAATTTTCTAGCGGTTCCAAGGTGCTAGACAGGTTATGCCATAAAGATCAACTATTGCTTCAGGGAGGAGAAAATTGATAGATTCATTAATTCACAAAGAAAACTCAAAATCCTCCAAACTAGCCCAAGAGGGGGCTAAAATCTTCATCACTTCTAAAGCCATATATCTCAAATTTTAACACTTATTTATAACTACTTAAATGATTTGATATATTTTAAAGCATAACTCATAAAACTCTCTAGTATGTCTTCAGAAGAGTAATTAAGTCATGTAAAATCTCTTCCATATTTTTAAAAGAAAAAAAGACAACAGACCATCAAAAATTAAGAGATTAATATATATGCAATAAAAGAAGAGTTCATCTGATGGAGATAAATCTTCTGAGAAGTACTGAGATTTATTAATGCACTAGGAATAGCATGATTTTCTAGAAAATAATTACACAGAGCCAATAATATCTCATTCAGGAAGTCTTTATGCTGATTGACTCCAGGGAAATTCATGATGAGAAAGATATTCCAGGCACTTGCCCTGAATAGGTCATCCGATCTCTAAGATTTCCAAAGTGAGGAGTCTATGTTTTTAAGGACAACACATGCAGAAGCAAAGCATCTAAATCATCATTCCAAATCTTGATTTTCACGGCTACCTGAAAAGTCATGCACAGACAGTGGGTCAGGCAGAGAGGTCTGGTTCTAACCAAGTTCCTCTTCTGCCACCGCACTTCCAGAAAGGGTGGGAAGGACAGAAGTTCTGCAGCTGGAATAGCTGCACAAATACACCTCTTACTATGTAAGTGTATGGAACCTGACACTGAGAAGAAGAAATCTGACAATTTCTAACCTGATAATTTTGTGTCAGATGAAAGAGCTGAAATGCCCCAGGCTAGAGTAAAGCGAGGTCAAGAATGTCTTGCTAATGTTGGGCCCCAGGTGCAAAATGGTCCTCAATCTGAAAGAAGGTTAAAACTATGTGCTTGTGTGTTTTAACGAAAAAAATTTCCTCAGTGTTTCCACTGCCAAGCAGGGCACTGAGACCTGGAAGTAGAATGAAAATCCAGCAAGATGAACAGGGCATCCATTGCAATGACTTTAAGAACATCCCTGAAAAAGAGTTAATATTTGTAATGGTTTATAAAAAGTATTACTTATTTACTCTCTGATTATGTACATCCGAAGCTAGAATGTGGTCATTATTCACACATATAGGTCCAGAGCCACAACATCCTGCCTTCCAAACACATAGAAACTGAAGAGAAAAACCTTTTGAGTTTCAGAGCTCTGGTCTTTTATGTACACATTTAGCTCATACTATTTAACAGCATGTCAACACAGAAAAGTTTGCCAGCTGGGCTTCAATTACTCACAAATTGCACATTGGAAGGGGATAAAATGTGAAGAGTTCATACACACTATAGGGCTCTAATGTAAGTGCAGGTGCACAGAAAGAGAACCCCATCATCACTATCAATAGTTCAGTGAAAACTTCAAGTTAATGCTCACCTTGGCTAAAGAAGGAAATATTAAGTGGCTTACAGGGGAAGATAAAATATCCTCAAAATATTAGCACATAGTAATACAGATGAATAGTAGCATTTTCTCCGGAATACTGCATTTAGTTCTGATTATGTCTTCTCAACAAAAACATAATAAAATAGAAGGAAAAGATGGATAAATGTAAAGATCCTGAGAAAAATGTCTAAATTTTAAGTATCTAGTCTTGAGGGCCTCCCTATGTAAGTTACCGGCATAGCTGAATAAGAGACAAAGACAAACTGAAGATCTCCAGTAAATAATTTAGAGTCTAGATATTTATTACTGAATTGAGTGTATAAAGGACCAGTAGGGAATATTCAGTTCATCCACCAAGAATCTGTTCTGACAATTCTCTGTTGAGCAGAGCTACATAATGGAGAAGGCTTCACTGAAATTAAAAAAAAAAAAAAAGAAAAAATAAGATGATGATAATGTGATAATGTCTGTCCTTCTCTTACTTCAATCCTTGGGAAAGCAATGGAACGAGTCCTCCTAGAAACTATTAGAAGCTAAATGAAGCAGGGAAAAGCCAGCACAGATTTACCAAAGATAAACCATGCCTGACTAACCTAATCACCTTCTACATCAAAATAACATCTTCTGTCAACAACAGAAGTGTAGTGGATATTTTTCACCTGGACTGCAGCAAAACGTTTCCCAAAGCCTTGTCCTGGACAAACTGGCAAGATACAGATTGGATGGGCGGTCTGCGAGATGGGTAGGAAATTGGTTAACAGGCCACACTCAGAGACTGGGGATGAATGGTTTTTACTCAGGCTGGCAGTCTATCACAAATGGTGTCCCCCAGGGATTGGCACTGGTTCCCACACTGTTCAATATCTTCATAAATGACTAGGAAAATGCGATTTAAAACACCCTCCCAAGCTTGCAGATGACACTAAACTGGGTGGTGAGGCGGAATGTCAGAAGGGAGAACCACCTTACAGAGAGACCTGGACAGGCTGAAAGAATGGGCAAGCAAGAACTGTATGAAGTTGAATAAAGACAAGCGCAAGGTCCTGCACCTGGGAAATTTTTTACAGTGAGAACAGTCATTCAACGGAACAACCTCTCCAGGGATGTGGTAGACTTCTCAACACTGTAGGTTTTCAAGATGCTATTGGACAAGGCACTAGATAATCTCATCTAGGCTCCCTTTCCCACAAAAGATTGGACCAGATAATCTATTNTGTGGCGGTGTGCTCCCCTCCCGGCCCAGTAAGCAATAACCACCAGTGGGTGCATCCAGCTTATGCTGGACTTTNAATCTATTGAGGTCCCTTCCAACCTGGGATGTTCTATGATTCTATGATACTCTAGATTTTGTACTATAGCCCATGCAAAACTGGTGTAAGAAGTGTATCCATGGTCTGACTAGTTTAACCCCAGTTGGCAACCAAGCACCACACAGCCACTCGCTCACTGTCCCCCCCCACCACCACAGTGCGATGGGAGAGAGAATCTGAAGAGCAAAAGTAAGAAAACTCGTGGGTTGAGATAGGAAAAGTTTAATAATTGNCGCCTCTCAGGATTACTCTTCTAGGTGGAGAGACTCTTTGCCACAACAGATCCTCGGTAAGTGACTAACATCATGCTAAACTGAAATCTTAGCTAAGTGATGTAAAGGCCTGATTGTGCATATATAATCTTTTAGACATAAAACATTGACCAAGTCTGGGACTAGGATTGGATGCAGCCACACGTAGACCCCTCTCTGAGAAGTTTAGAAAGCAAGGGAGTCCTTTCTGAATCTCATGACTCAATGGGAGGGTCTCCCTGACAGTTTTGTCTGACCCTGTCCTCCATGCAGTAAATAATCAAGTGTACCTTGCCATCGAATCTTGTTAAGCCGCTGTTGCATTTACCATGGAACTTTGTTAACTCACCGTTTTTTATCAATAAAGTTGATGCTTTATTGTTGTTGCTTCTCTCTTATGAGTGAAGTGTACTCTCACTCCATCCGTGACACAGAGCATGGGAAGCTGAAAAGTCCTTGACTTAGTGTAATCACTACTTAGCAACAACTAAAACATCAGTGCGTTATCAACATGATTCTCATACTAAATCTAAAACACATTATTCCAGCTAGTAGAAAGAAAATTAACGCTATCCCAGCCGAAACCAGGACAGGGGACCTTCCTCACAGCAGACGACTCACTCTCCAGGACTGCCCTATGTAGCCAAGAATGCTTAGGCAGGAGGAAGCTATGTTCTTGGACAAGAGAGGGTGTAAGTGGTATTCCAGACTCTGTTTTTTAGAGCCTGAGGAGGTTACATTAGACCTTCACTACAGTAACTGGATAAAACTCTGGAAGTATTTATGGGATCACAGATCAGAAGTACAGGTCTTCCACATTCCTGGTTGATTGTCTCAAACACTGAATGTAAGGTCAAGTTCTGTCTTGTCTGCTCTTCTTTTCCTGTAACTCCTCTATCCTTGGTTGCATGTAGCTCAGTTTCAACAGGAAAATGAAAGGTGCACCTGCCAGAGTACTCTAAAGCCCAATAGGTAGACCATATGCTTAGAATGCCAGGACATAAGACTCAGCTGACCTAAGACTGGCATGGTCTTAAAATCAAAACTTCCTTCTTTTTAGAAAAGCAGTCTGAAAAGCTGACTGCTATACAGAAAACAGAAATCACAGTTAAGTTAGAAGTTGCCCCATGGCTATTGTGTAGTTTAGGTGAAGAGTTCTGATTTAGATTGACTAAACAAGAGTATAACAAAGATATAAGGAATAATAAATATAATCTAGAGAAGATAAATGTCCTTAATAAACTTGTTTTATAAAATAAAGGAACAGGAAAATAAAATAAACAGCAAAGTAATAACAGTAAATGAATAAGAGCAAAGTGTATGTTATGCTGTAAAACTAACAGCTGAAAGTCTTCAAAGTGTATCCAAGGATAGAACGAGTTTAAAAGATTGCATACACACACTTATGCATATATATGTACAATACTTTGAAAACATCCAGAATTTTATCAAGGAAAATGTTAAAGAATGTGCTTTAGGAATAATCCAAACTTTCTGAGAGCATCAGATAGAATAATCTATAGAGTATTAAACTGCCAACCACTCCAGGATTGTGCATACATCTTTTTGAAGCAGGTTGTCCTGCTCACTGCAAGAGACAGGCTATTAGACTGGAGAAATCATTGGTCTGCTTCAAAATGGCAATTCCTGTATTTTTCCTTGTTTCATGTCTTCCATACGCTCTTGACAATCATTAAAAAATATTATCCATTGAAATAAACATGCTGCATTCACATATGACTTACAAAACTGTGGTTGCTAATGTAAGAATTAAGATTAATCACTATTTATCATCAGATCTGTATTTCTAATATAAAATAGGTATCTGCAAATCCTCATACACCTGTCATGCCTCATTGATCTAAATTATACTGAATAGAAAGTTTTCCTCATTTTTTTCATGGAATGACACAGGCTTTTTTATCTTATCTCTGCAAAGTTGTTGCAGATTGCATTTTTTTCCTGTTGACTTAGAAACTCCTGCTGTTGCAGTTGTGGTTCAAATTGAAATTTGGAATCATCAGAACAGGCATTATTCTAAATGTATCATATCTCTGAAAGGTCCTAGTGGATTGCCTTTATCTCCTTTGTAACACAAAATAAATGAGAAAGAAATGAGCACTACCATAACTGCACCTGTCTGTCTCTGCTGTTATTTGAACATGAGCATCACACCATAATGTTCCAAAAAAGGCAGCTTATGAGCTGTCTAGAGACAGGAATATTACTTCCTCTGTGTGCTAGAATCACTCCTCGTGGCACAAGGTGAAAACTGCACTGCTTTCCACTAATAAGGCTTGTCACATGAAGAAAGAAACTAACTCTAGGTCTGTCAGGAAAGCAGCTTTAATTTATGTCTTGAACTCTAGATGGGAAGAGTGCCAAAGGGGTATCCTGACTCAGAGCACAATTCTCTTCCAAGCGTATCCATGCTATTGTTACTTTGAAGGGCAATGCTGGCTCTTCTGCAGAAGTAAGATAGCACCTATTCTACTTTGGAAAGTATTTGTTTATGATGAAGAATATAAGGATAAAATATCTTTGCTTTTCATCTTTTTCTTTATGTATCTGCAAATGCTGCCTGACAGCCTATGCTTGGTGCTCCAACCTGTTCTATGTACTGTGATTAGGATAAGTATGAACAGAAAAGCAGGGAAAGAGGAGAAGATGATCTGAAAGAAGATGGACAGGGAAAGTGTTTCTTTTCTTAGTGTAACTACAGTTTTACACAATCCCCTTTTGTAAAAGAGTTATAATTCTCTGCAGCTAATGATGCATATTTTCCTTCTTGCTTGAAGACAGATTCATTCACAACATGCAAGATGATCATTACGTTAGAGAAAAATATTCATAGTCTTGAAGGGCTTGCTTTCTGAGGCATCCACACAGACAACATCCAAGATCCCACCAAAAACTAGACTGGTGTCAAATAAACTAGAGAGAACAGAGAACAGAATAAAATTGTAGCGTATGATCAAAATTCAAATTCATGCAAGCTAATGCTTTATGCAAAAAAAAAAAATTAAAAAGGAAGAATTTAGTCCTTTTAAGCTCTCCCTGTAATGAATGGAAATAACTATGCACCTTGAGAAAACAATGTAGATTGCCTAAATTCTGAATCCAAGTGGACACATCTAAGGAACACAAAAACATTTACACCCCGGTGGAAGACTGGTTAACCCTTCGCCCAGATGTTCAGATGAGCTTCCTAGTTTATGGATTACGAAAATCATATAATATTAATGTAAACAAGTAAGATCTTTGGCCTCCAAAACATCAAAACATAGTTTTTATGAGTATGCACTATAATATTAAATTTTTATATTCACTACTGAAAAACTTAGTCACAAGCCTGGCCAGTAACTTAGTGTTATTGTTGTCTAGATCATAACCAGTATTAAATTATATTAAAAGAGCAAAAACCCTAACACAAGTCCATATATCTGTGTATGACTGTGGAGCTAACATTAGTTGCTGTTGGGTGACAGTTATTGTCATTATAACTGCAGTATCAGGGACAAACTTAGTAAGCAAGTTCATAAAACAACCTTCTCCCAACAATTCCATTTCTATGTTTCCTTAATATGTAGGAACAGGCAACAAAGAGACAAAAGATATGATATATATTTGGCAGTTATATTAAATAACACAATTTTCTTGTCTTTATGGTCATTCCCACTGTAACTTTATCTTTTGATGTCATGCTACTACTGACATTAGCACAGAAACAATGCATTTTTCCTTTTATCATGTACCTCTTAGCATTTGGGACCAAATGTTCTTGTTGTACATAAATCAGAGGGAGGAAAAAAAGGCATACTGAAGAACAAATCTGAGACCTAATTTGAATCTGCTGATAGTGTAGTTGCTCCCCTTAGCCTGATCCATAGCTGAAGGAGCTGTAACAGAAGGGGAGAATACCATGCCTTGACAATACATGGAAGCATGGTGCCGAGAAGATGAAGAGCAGCCAAACAAAAGGACTTCTTTTGTCTAACACATGCCACCAATGTGCTTTCCACAATGGCACTCTCTGCCATTGGAAATTTGGAAAATCATATTGTGGGAGGCACAAGCAGAATGACTACAGGATGTAAAAAAACATCTCCTAGAAGATGGGAAATATCTGTATCCTATTCCCCAGAACACATATTATTAAAAATGAAACAGTTCCAGTACTGCTATGAATTGATTGGGACCGAGGAGCCTCTTTCTCCCATTACATCTCCAGCATATGGAACAGAGTACTTGGTTCACAAAGGGCTTGATCCTGAACCTGTTTAAGTCAGTGAGGACTCTTATGACTTCATTGAATTTGACATCACCTACATGTGGGGTCAATGGAATACTCATAGCAAAGTTTGCTGTGATCTTTTAGTTTGAGACTCACCCCTGCCTCTTATTCTTTAAAATATTATAATTAAGGGATGAGGCTTCCAACCTCTTTGGAGCTGTGGTCTGAATTATCACTCAGAAAAAAAAATCTTGTGACCTTCATCCCCTCAATTTCAATGAGCAAATTAAAAATATATATCACTTCTATTTGTTCCTATTACTTCATAATTCTCACCATTTTCAAGGTAGAACTTTTACTGTTGTATATTTTACTTTTCTGAATGTGTACTGCAATGAAGAACTAATTAGATATTAAAGCCAATTATTAGAAGTAGTTTTAAAAGAAACTAATATAAATGTTGTGAGTAGGATGCTCGTACTTGCCAGGCAAAGGTAAACTGTTTGATAATCACAATTGCTAAACTCAACATATCTGATGTACAAGCAAAGTTCTTAAGCAATGAAATGGGCCAGCTATCTTTTTGCAGGTAAATCATCTAATAATCCACATCGAGGCCAATTAAAATCCCCATGTTAATGATTCACTCCATAATAATGATTCATTCAGTAGCTCAATATTCATTCTATAAAATCTGAATTCTTTAAAGCTTTGTCAGAAAAAAAAATTCACCAAATGTATGTTTCAAACATAGACATATTTTCATCTTCTTCAGTAAAAGTGTAATCCTTCAAACTCAGAGTACCCATCGCAGAGCTACTATATCAAAACTTATGGACATAGGCTTGCTTGTTGTCTTCAGACACTGAGTCATTTTTTTATTTCAAAATTCTGTAAACCAGAATCAGGTTTTTAATCCTGATATTTTTCATAATATAGTCCTAAAATCAAGGTTCCCGCTTGCAGATAGATTCATCATATATCTGATCACTAAAACAAAACGTATAGTTATCAGAGAGAGACATGTCAAGGAGAGGAACAGGAGGCCACAGCAGCTCCAAAGGATACTGGGTCAGAACTCCCCACTCTTCCAGAAAGAGAAAAGAAGCCTGCAAGGTGTAATTACTAGCACTCAACTATACATGTCTTATAAAATGCTTTGAATATCTTAGAATGAGAGGCAAATATGAAAGATGAACCGGTACCAGCCTCATTTCTCCAAATCTTCACTTTAGGAGAAAAGCATAAGTAGGATCCTAAACACACACATATATATATATATCTGCTTTTCCAAAATGAAACCCTGATAAATACATATTATGGAACTGAAAGTGCCAAACACAGTTTCCATCCTCAAAGCAGAAAATTAGAGCTTAGATTCTCGTCTGTGCAAGAGGCACTGAACGTGTACCTCCTGCGTGTGAGAGAAGGGCCTCATCTACCAGTTCACAGACAGTCAAGAATGAGAGATCCCTGGCCCACATGGGGAGCGGAGGGAGCTTCAGGCTACACCAGCAATTTGAAAACTCCTTAGGAGAGCAATGATTATGAGTGCTTTTGGCCTTATAAACCTAGGAAGAATTTTACTTGTCTCCATTGTCACAGTGATGTGAAATGCATACATATTATTAGAAGAGTCTGAATTCCTAAGGCATCTCCTAGGGTAATGAGTGGCCCAGCCACTAAAAGAAAATCAGATGCCATTTATCAACTGAGTCAATCACTGATATACATGGCTTTCACAAAAATTTCCTGCTTCATATTTTAGTGATATACACACTATCATACACATTGTTGTTCTGAGTTGCTGGCTTCAAGAATTTTCCTTCTAATTTCAAGTTCATAGACCAATAATTTTGTGTTTGTTTGTTTTCCTAGTGCAATAGTAAAAAGATTAGTTGTGAGGAAGTAGAGAAGGTGGGAGAAGTATCAAAACAGTACCCCACATTTTATACCTTTGATTCTGAGAGTGGATTTGCTTGAGGGAGGTTTGTTTCCTCAGTGGATGATCCAGGTTAACTATTTGAGCTCACTGTGTATTTGCTCAATGAAAAGAAAGAATATCTTAACATTTCTAAGCAAGGTCAAAATTCAAATTCTCTTTCCATATCATATTCCTGAGGAAAATGTAAAATAATCTTTAAGGTTATGGAGCAGATCATCTTGAGTGCCATTACATGGCACATACAGGACAACCAGGTGATCAGGCCCAGTCAGCATGGGATTATGAAAGGCCGGTCCTGCTTGACTAACCTGATCTCCTCTATGACAAGGTGACCGGCTTAGTGGATGAGGGAAAGGTTGTGGATGTTCTCTACCTAGACTTTAGTAAAGCCTTTGTCATCATTCACCACAGCATTCTCCTGGAGAAACTGGTGGCTCACGGCTTGGACAGGTGTACTCTTCTCTGAGTAAAAAACTGGCTGGATGGCCAGGCCCAAAGAGTTGTGGTGAATGGAGCTAAATTCAGTTGGCAGCCGGTCACAAGCGGTGTTCCCTAGGGCTCAGTACTGGGGACAGTTCTGTTTATGATCTGGACAAGGGATCTAGTGCACCCTCAGTAAGTTTGCAGATGACACCAAGTTGGGCGGGAGTGTTGATCTGCTGGATGGTAGGAAGGCTCTGCAGAGGGACCTGGACAGGCTGGATCGATGGGCCAAGGCCAACTGCATGAGGTTCAACAAGGCCAAGTGCCGGGTCCTGCACTTGGGCCACAACAACCCCAGGCAACGCTAACGGCTTGGGGAAGAGTGGCTGGAAAGCTGCCCAGAGGAGAAGGACCTGGGGGTGCTGGTTGACAGCCAGCTGAACATGAGCCAACAGTGTGACCAGGTGGCCAAGAAGGCCAACGGCATCCTGGCCTGTATCAGAACTAGTGTGGCCAACAGGAGCAGGGAGGTGATCGTGCCTCTGTACTCAGCACTGGTGAGGCCGCATCTTGACTACTGTGTTCAGTTTTTGGCCCCTCACTACAAGAAGGACATTGAGGTGCTGGAGTGCATCCAAAGAAGCTGGTGAAGGGTCTAGAGCGCAACAAAAGAAGGCTAAACT
The DNA here is from genome assembly GCA_013400755.1 of Pelecanoides urinatrix. Classification (NCBI taxonomy): domain Eukaryota; kingdom Metazoa; phylum Chordata; class Aves; order Procellariiformes; family Procellariidae; genus Pelecanoides; species Pelecanoides urinatrix. The sequence goes on from VZTQ01014342.1 coordinate 239,489, forward strand.
AGAAATATGCAGAGTGTGAGAACGAAAATGACACTTTATCAACAGGCAACAGTAACTTCAAGTGAAGAGGTACATTTTATGCAGTATGTGTAAATAAGGCTACAAGTCTCTGGTAAAAAGCACTAGCCAATTGGCCCTGGTAATGTTTATCTGGATCAATAAGCTTTGGCAAGAACCATTTCCTCACCCAAAATTTCTTATTTAAATTAAACATTTTATAAATTAATTTACATATCTGCTATGATCATTGATTTTTAAAGACAGAGAAAAATAGCTTTCTTTTGTTTTTACTTTTTGTTTAGTATTGATTTAAATTTTCTACAACTGAGGCACTGGAAAGCAAAAATCAATTTATTTTTGTTTTAATTCAATTTAAAGTAATTGTCTTTTAAAGTCATATTCTTGGTGTTGCATCATTTGGGATTCAAAGACTGCAAGAGAATCTTCGTCTACCAACATGGGACAGTTCAAGTCTTTTTAATTACAAGAGCTTTCCTGCAACTGTAAGATTTAATTAAATCTTCTTTTTTATTAAATTTAAATCTAGTGCCAAACTCAGACTGACAATGCCTCTTTGATTCTTGGTCTCAAATGGGGAACATTTCATTTGTTGTGAAGTCAAAATCAGGAATGAACTGCAGTTTAAATAATGTAAATTGAAATGAAGGAAAAGAATAATCCAGGTAGTCCTTTATTTATGTCCACATTTCCTTGCTTTTCTGAATTTTATTATATCTCACCTGACTTAATAGCACAATAATTTAAAGCACATAGACAAAGGAGATGGCACAAACGGTAATTTGTTGCACTTCCAATTTCAAATGTTGACTCACTACAAGAAGAGAAAAGGTCTATTTGTGTTTAAAGTTAGAATCTACTTCAGCTCATCAGTTTTTGTAAAACGATGTCTGTATTCTTGAAGGAAACAATTACATAAGCACACTTTTTCTTTACAAGAGAAGCAGCTCGTTCTTAATGTATCCTGAACAAATGTAAGGAAAACTGAGACAGCAAACCATTACCTGATACAGCAGATCTATTTCTTTCTCCAGTTCTTTCTCTGTTTCTTTTATTCATGTGGCCTTTACATCTGCACTAGAAACTGCTATTCACCCGTGCCATTTCCACTGAGTTTTCAAACCTCTACAACTCCTGCTGAGAAACGTCTCTAAAAACTTCAGGACAGTTGGGAAGAGTAGCCTATAAAACTCCTTTAGTGTACAAAAATGACGGAGGATGACTTTTTTTTTTTTCTTAAACCATTAGATACAACTGTAGATTTCTACATATAAAATAAACAAAGCCATATTGATTCTGACATGATAATAGGTGGTGGAAAGGACAGGATACAGACAGCAAAGCAAACTTTTTCACCTTTCCATTTAAAATATACCGAAATAAGGTATATTCCTTGCTTGATGTCTTTAGTGTTTTCTAGAAATAAAAAGTACCTAGAAGGATTCAAACACCCATTTGCCAAGAGAGGGTAAGGTTTAATTTCAGTCTGTGTCAACCAGAGTTCAGTAGGTTCTCAGACCACCTAATATCTCTTCTACATAGTAAACACCAAACCTCCAACCGGGTAAACAAAAACTGTATAATTGTATTTAACTTTCTAATGTAAAAGTATCTGAGTGAAAGATTATCTAAGATTTCTATAGTTGGAGATTAGGACAGCATGATCTTCTATAAAGAACAAAACTCCATAAATATTCACATGCTGTTTGGATATTGGTTGTTTTCATGACTGACCACTTCACATCCTTTTGCAGAATTGCAGAACTTTTCTAATCCTACTGAATTCAATCAAAGGTAGCTGGTAAAGCTGAAAATACAGGCTTTTATTTAGGAATCAAAGCAGAAAGGGAAAGAGTCAAGAAAGTACAATACACAGGGCTTATTCTTTCCTCCACATATCCTATTCTGTCCCATTAAAAACAGTCTGAAAGTAAAAATCTCAAAAAATCAACACATACCTAAAAATAATCATACTATCATGTTATCAAAATCACATTAAGAAATTCCTCAGTTGAAACAGCAGTATATATCTGACTGAAATCTTCTTTTATTCTCCACTTTCAATATTTGCACCAAATGCCAATCAGATATAACAGAAAATTCCATATTTGCTGCCTATTATCTGCTACATTGTGAAAATTGCAAAATTCTTGATTATCTACCAATTCTTTTTATTCTTTGTATTATCATAGCCTTTGCATTCACCTCAGCCAGTAGAAACTTTGCAGAAGAACTACAATAATATGCTGAGTACTACAGCATAACAAGTGTCCAGGTTTCTCTGCTTAATTCTGATTAAGCTAAAACATCACAGCTGTTCTTTCACTTAGAATAAACAATATTTTTTGTGTTAATTTTTTTGAATAAAAATGTAGATTTCACTTAATCAAGGCATTTTGTAAATTTGTGAGATTGTTTCAGTCAAAAGGAAGGAAAACTGTACAACAGACACATTTTTTTGCAAAATAGATCAGCAAGGAGGAAAGTGGGCCATATGGACTAAGCAGGCTGGTAATGTGGGCAGGGTATTCTCTCCTGTAGATTCATTAATTGTTTATTTGGTATAAGATATTTCTTCATGGACAACATCAGAAATATTTCTGTTAGCCCATTTCCTCCTGCCTATCCCTATTCTGACTTTCTTCTAAGCTCAGGACTACCGCGTTGAAAATGATCAGCAAACTTGCAGAGTTAATATTATTTGTTCTAAATTCTTACAGCAACCAATAATAATCTTTTTAAAAAAGCTTAGTTGTGACTTATGAAATGAGAGGTTGCCCGTGAGCAAATAAAAATGAGGAAATGATCCTGCAAAAGGATGTGAAATGGTCAGTCATAAAAGCAACCAATATCCAAACAGCATGAGCCCATGATGTGATTACTAGGTCTGAGAATGTTTGGAAGCATGTAACACCTCAAAATCCTGAGCCCAGCTATCTAAAGGCAAATCAGGACTTTCCTGGAGATGGTAAATTTCTTTTACTTGGTTAATGGTATTTGATCATGAACAGGACATAATCACATTGTGCCAATAGCGTAAGCCAAGCTATTGACCCTTTGTATTATAACTCTGTTTCAGGAATTGCTGAACTAGGACTGTTGAGTTTAAAATGGGATAGGAAAATCTTAAAGAGAAAATTTAAGCTCTGTTTAACTTCTAACATCATTTTAAAAATGTCCTGAAATATTCAGAACCACATCTTTGCAGGTTTAGGTTTATTTGAGGGGTAACAGAGGCTGAGTTGCCTGACACAGAACAAGCACAAGGCACTACCATGACAGGGTTGACAAGAATCAGCACAGACGTGGGCATTTCACTTTCCCAGATTCTCTAAGAATTAGGAAAAGGCACATGCTCTATAGAAGAGTTATATACACACACATACACACATATACCATTTTTGAAATTTGCTGTATTTTAGAAATAAATAGGACATTGAATAATCTCACTGGCTTTTTATTTTTTCTCCCTACAGTATGCCTAAGGGAAGAACTTGTGTTAATGTAGAAAGGAACTTTTGTCATCACTGCAGGAGCATTTGTTTAATGGCATTCATTTACATAGAAATATGCACAGTAGTAGGAACCATTCAGGAATTCAGCAAACAGCTTGTGATTTCAAGAAACTGTTGACAATGCTAACAATTTGCAGTGGTAAAATACCTTCTGAGTAGTTTACATTATTATTTGTTTGCATAATTGTCACACTGAATCATTCCCTTCCCACTGTTCTCCTATTTTCTGCAGTGGTCATTTCCTCATTTTTATTCGCTCACAGGCAACCGGCAACCTCTCATTTCATAAGTCACAACTAAGCTTTTTTAAAAAGATTATTATTGGTTGCTGTAAGAATTTAGAACAAATAATATTAACTCTGCAAGTTTATGCAAAAGTAGAAGATTATTAGGCTCAGGTGGGAAAATCTTGGAACTTCTGCTCAGTCATTGTATGCACAGAGACACACCAGTGCTGTGATGATCAACACTGCAGTGCACAGAGGGACTCAGCTCCAGGAGTGCTGTGGCAGTTCCTTCTATGGTGATAAAGCCAAAGTTCATTGTTATCACATGGGATTTAGGCATTTACAAAAGGGCTTCATTGTTGGCTGTACAAAGGAACACATAAAACAGCCAGCAGAAAATGCCTAAATCATCCAACAAGAAGCCGTGGCATGCTCTTGGACCAGGTCACTTGTCTGGAAGCTAGAGTGAAGCACCTACTTGAAAACGGTTTTCAGGATGAGAAACCGTTTTTCATACCTAGGTTCTTAAACAGTGTGTTTTGGTAATGGCAATTGCACACTTTCTTTTCTTGTTCCAGATGATTGTGTTGGTGATTTCATCATAATGATAATATGACCTACATTGCCTTCTAGGAGGTAAGATACCTGGAGTTCAAGTGCTTCCCCAGTCACAGAAGATTCAAAAGAACTCTTCCTGTATCTTGAAAGACCCAGTTCCCAAGCCATTAAGCTCTATATCCATGTTGGAATCAGGAGCCTGGTACACTGTATTGGGAGTGGGAACTTATGTTTGGTCCTGGGAAGCAAAATTCCCTCTTTTCTTTATCTCCTCCACAGCTGGAGTAGAAAGGAGGAGGAAATTGCTAGTCACCTTTTACAGTTCTTGTGGATACTAGAAAAGCAGTGAGCACAAAGGCCAACATGACTCTGTAGGGAAGGGCAACTCACCACATCCTGCTCCGTGATACATTTATTCCTTTTACATTAGAAATAAAACCAGGGGAAAAGACTGCATCCCAGCTAAAAGGTTAAAACTTTAAAAGTAAACCCGTATATTCTAAAATACCAGTTAGATCCACCACAAAGAAAGGATGGGGTTTATTTTGCATGATAGTAATGAATTATGATTATTATTACCTATATTATAGCTACTGCAGGGAGTAACATTGAAAAGAGCTTGTTTGACCTTCTTTAAAGAAGAGACCTTCTGGACAAAATTAATAGGCAAGGAAATATGGAGCAGATTAACAAGACAGTTTGCAATAGAAATGAAAATGTAAATTTCCTTATAATTGCCCTGGTGTCTAGACATAGTGCACACATAACCGTGAGTTCAGTACATTTGTTTCTACAAAATGAAACATATCTCCAACTTGTCAAACTTTATAATGTGCTGTTGATCAAAATGCCCACAAAAAATATTAGTGAGGGATAATTACAATTTCTTGAGCTTTCTGTTTATTTTAAGGCCTTAAAATATACTTTATGACAGCATCATTATGTCTTGGCTTTCTACACCAGACCTGTGTTAATTATCCTGTTTACCACCATTTCTGTGGTGATAATTGTACAGCTTGATTTTTGTGGGTTTTGAACCCAAGACACTGTGTTTTAGTGGAATGGGACTTCTCAGTTCTAAAAGTAGTTTTGTCACTGCTTCCCCATATGAGCTCACACAATTCACTTCTTCCCTAGTTAAGCATCCCCTCCTGTAAACTGGAGTTACTAATCCTTACCTACCTCACTGAGGTGTCATGAAGACCTGTTAACATTTACGCAGTGCTTGGAAAATGTAAAGCACCGCAAGCTACGCTGTGACTTGGCCTATATAGCAAAGCTGAGAACCCTTCTCCCATCACTGCATGAGCTACACTGAAAACATGGACGAGGACAGAGACTGGACTCAGCACTGATGCTTCCTGCCAAATTCTGGCTAAAATTGTGTTACAATTCACTGGCTTGAATTGTTGAACTGCCTGTTTTGAGGTGGGAGAGAAAATCTGAGGAGTAACTACATCATATAAACTCTCCTGTCTCTATAATATACATTTCAGAAAGATGTGGTAAAAGCAGAAGCAGGACTAAAAATACCAATCTTTTTTGAGAAACCGAACACCACAGAATAATGTGAGTTTAATTCCTCTTTGAGCTTCTCTAGTGTTGTACAATATGCACATCACAACTTTTTTTTTTTATTTTGCTCTTGTTAAGAAAAACATATATGGCCATATGCCCAGAGGGTTTTATTTGTGTTTTGTTATGTTACTGTGGATAAATATTTGGACTACAACAGATAAAAAAGAGAATTTTAGCCTTATTCAAAATTATAGAAGATTCATCATAATGCTACACAAAGTGAGATTTTCTCTCACTTATTTCATTTGATTTTCTCTACTGGCCTGATCCTGCTGCTTTTAAACATGTTGAGTAGCTTTAAATAGATCCTTCTGCAACCAGTATGCAAAGCTCTTAGAGGAAATACTTTGTAATATTTCATATTCCTGTTCCATTAAAAACACTGTAGGGAGGAAAAAAACATCTTTTTAACCTCTAGCATTAGAAAGTAGGGAAGGGAAGAAAGCCTCTTTCTCTTTTCCTACAATTTTCATATCCAAACACAACATTATTAGGTAAAAATGACCTTCAAGTATAAGTATGTTTTCTTTAACCAAAGCTCACAAAAGGTGAGATCCAAAAATTGTACCACATGGAAGTATTTCAAGGAAGGATTGGAAAATTGAACAGTGCTTCGCTCTGCTTACAATGCCACTCACTAAACAGTGGCCATCATGTAACAGTGATACATACCTAACAATACATATACCTTTATAGCAGTGCTCATCAGGTGACAACATCCTCGAGAATAAAGCTGCTCTCCTCCTTTCTCATAGTATCAGTGAATACTGTAGGAATACTGTGGAAGTCAAAGACGATCATTTCCATAAGTTCTAAGAAGGTCTAATTTATTCTAATGAGCCATACATTTCTATATCATCAATCACTGTACAAAAATACGCAGCTATTTTTTCTATTTTCTGCAGCACTGTTGGCATGTGGCCTCCAATATGAAGAAACAGCAGAGTTAAATGGAACATTTTACAAATTTCACTCCCAGTACAAATCAGAGTCATGCTGAAATAATAGTTTATTGCAATCTTCCCTAAACATAATACAATTGTAATGTACATATATATATATAAAAAACAAGTATATTTGATAAAATTTCAGAAATTCTGATGACACAGTGTGTTATTTCTTGGTATTTATATAAAAGCATAATGTAAAATGTAGTATTTCCAAGTTACGTATTTTAAAGATTACTTTATCTATGGGAACAAATGTCCAGAGAAGACTGACATATAAAATACCACTGTACTGGGAAAGCAGACATGTACAGCTGACACTAAAAGGCTGCTTTTTTACGTTGTTTGGCTAACTGGGAATGGAATGACCCTGGTGACCACTGCTTAGCTCAAAAGATAAGCTTCATCCTAGCGCTGCTTATGCTAGTGTGTGCATATTATAGAACTTTCACTGACTTAGTTCAAGTTGTTCTGGGGAAAAAAATAACAACATTGTCCTGGTTTCGGCNCTATGTGTATTTTCAGGTTCAGTGAGTAAACTGAGATTTTCTCCAAATTGGGCTATAATGGCTTGGTATAATGAAGTGCTTTGTACAAATGTTAAGGCATATCAGTATGTCTTCTTTGAACAATTAGGTATAGTAAATCCTCTAGCTATGAACATAAACATGTCCTGAGACAATAAAGTCCCTTTGTCTCAGAATCCTACCATACCCTGGCACCTCAATGAGCAGCAGCTGGCACAGTCAGTGTCGGAGTCTGTTTCTGCAAGATGTCCATAGATTCAGTATATGTGACAATATAGTCTGTGCTTTAAATGCAAACACAGAAGGCCTTGCATAGAAGAATGGAAGAATTAAAGCTGTAAGAATTTATCCATCCTCTCTTAACATTAGTCAACTCCTTCATTTGTGTGACAGAGATACCAATGCTACATATCAACATATATTAGACCATTTGACAGCTTCTCGTGTCATATAAAGATAAGGCATCTTCTTAAAAACACTGAAAATAAATGAAAAAGATTTCAAATATAGGCCAGACCAAAATGCCTTCTTAATTTCTGGGTCTTGGAAGCAATTTTGCAAATAATAAACATTGAAGATTTTGTATTTTGTACTTCCTCCACTTTCTGTTTTGCCAAAATGAATGTCCCTATGCCCATCAAAAACGATCCTTCTTTTAGGACCATAAGAGCCATAGCTCTATACGAATATCAGATCAGTGGACTTAGAGAGACCTTATGCTGGTTTAGAATCATTGCATTGCATGAGAAGAAAAGGTTTAGTTCCAACTTACCGGACATCTATCTCATCAGCTCTGACAAACCAGCCACTTGAAAAAGCCACGTATCTTGATTGTTATTGCTTAAAAGGGCTCACAGGCATTAGTATTATCCATTTTTCAAGCTTCCTATTTGCAAAGGTTTTAACTGGACACTATTTGTTACCAGCATTTAAACACTGTAGTTATTAGCTTGTGAGGCTTGTATTATTGGCAAACAAATGCATATAAAATACTCTAATTAAGAAGAAAAAAAGACTTTTTTCCCCCTCTTTTAGACATTTAGCAATCATTGTCTATCGGGAAAGGTTTTTTTTCCTCTTTCCTTGAGTTTCGTATGATGTTTGAGAACAAAGCCTTCCCTTCCCATGCACCTGGAGCTCCCTCTAGTGATTCAGCAAGCAGAGTGAAACCTCTTCGTGACACTTCCTCAGTAGCCAAACTTTAATGAACACATGCATTTCTAAGCAGCTCACCTCTTCAGAAAATTGAAGTAATTTAAAAGGTGAAGCCCAAACTATTATCAGGGAATATGTGTTGATTTCAGCTGGGAATAGATTTAATATGGGAAACGTAGTCAGTCTCAATAGAAGAAAAGTATAAGGGAAAAGGCTATACAAATGAAAATTAATATATGATCAAGAAGGCATCAGATTCATGACAGTTAGAAGAGTTAACCAATATATTTAATAGGTTTGATTGATTATTGGGTGTTTTTTTTTTTATTTCAAAGGAGATAATCAGGTACTATAATCATTAACTGACTAAAGGTTAAATTTTCACAGACTAGAAGTACCTAACAATGTTCCCAAATGTTTTCTGTAACATGGAATAACTTTCTGATTTACTATACCTGTCCTCCCAGTTCTCTTCATCCTAAATCTGTTGGCTTCTTATACAATCAACACCAGTGCTGCCACATAACTAGAAAAGCTGAAATAGCTCCCAGGAGATCCATTGCACTAGATTTGAAACTCTTGCACAGCCTGCCAGTTCTAATTCACAAACTGGAATTCATGATTAATCCTCAACCAGCCTCAGAGCCGCATCAGCCTTGTTTATTTATTACTATATTTTGTAATATTGAAAATCGCAGCATGTTTTTACAAGCCATGAATTAATAATCAAATTCCAGAATTGGGACCTGACCCAGCAAACTTTTATTCTGTTGATTAATCCTTAATCATGCCAGGAGTCCCTTTAGAGCAGTAAGAGGAACAAGCACATGGCTGACAGTTGCGCAACTGGGCTCTTCAAGTCCATCTCGAAATGTGGCCTTCTAGGAAGCACTGATTCTTGCAGCTGAAACCATGCCAGCAAAGCTTTTGACAAACAGAGCCATGGGTTTTCCCCACGGATACAGAAATCTGACCATATATAACTACAAGGCGTTACAAGAAAGATTTCTAGAGAAGAACTCCATAGTCATCTCAATCTGAGTATTGAGCAGCAGAATGATTTCCATGTTAGAATCTCAGACTTGCAGAGAAAAATGCTTTTTCAAGATATAAAACACTTCTTCAATGCAGCACACTCAAATAAACTATTTTGCTAATGGCACCCCAGTGATAGGCAACTTAACATTAACTCTAATTTTGCAATTTATATTTAGAAATAAATGACATCCACTGTGGTTCCCATTCAGTCTCATAAGAATTCAGTATAGCCATGTAGTAGAGGTCATTGCTTAACATTGTATAAATAATGTCTTAAGGGATATATAGCATGCTTTAAACTGCACTAGAGGATAACATCAGGGGAATAACACTGGTTATTCAGTATAGTAAGCTGTCTAGCTAACTGATCAACAGCCTTGAAATGGCCTTTCTTGTGTGTCTTGTATGTTTAATCATTACTTTTCAACACAGCAGTGGCTGAATTATTTAAAATCCTACATAATCCAGGCATATTTCAAAAAGTAAAACCTATTTAAAATAAACCACTTCATAAATCAAAATAATTCTCCAACATATCTATCTATGTAACTGACATCCTTGAAAATCTCAGGAGAGGAAGGAAGGAACAGTGACAGGCAGTCAGGTCTATGGCTGCAAGGATGGGGGGTGGGAGGTGAGCATCCCAGAAAATGCTGAGAATTATCTCTTGCTGCCCGCCACCAACTCTCTTCCCCATGTGTTTTGGTCACAAGATCCAGACCTAAATGGACTGGAGAATAGGAAGAAACAGTATGGTCACACTGTTGATGCCATGCTCTTTCTGTTTTGGGTCAGACTGATGCTCACGTGTATTATTGACATCACTATCTCTGTGGATTGGTGCCACCCTCAGCATCCCAGCTACTATTTCCTTTCACTGTGTGGCATAGAGCTGCTCATATATGCTAATCCAAAACATCTGGGATCCCACGGAAATTCAGGAGTGCTCCTGAGGAGCTCATGAAACATTGTCTTTTGTATCATGAACTCAGAACTTGAGTTCAATCTGTGGACCTCCACCAGTTGCTGGGGCTGCTCAGCTGGATCTGCATAAACATTATAAAGGCCTTTGTGATGTTCTTGTAGTATTCCTTATTTGTCAGAAGACATCTGGGATTAGTATTGTCCCTTTGGTATACCACAGTGCTGCTTCTCCAGTAAAATGGTGCCCAAGAAAAGACATGGCAGTGAATATTCCCAGTTCCCCTCCATCCTCCAGTTTGTGGCCCCTAAAGGAAGTTTGGGGATTGTGGTTGTGCATTCCTTTCCAGGATGCCAAGTCCCTCTAATATTAATAGAGCTCCGTTCACATGTGACTACTTACAGACTGTCCCCTGCCATGGTGAGCATCAAATCCAAACTTTCATCAAAGCTGAACAGAATTCAAAATGGAGCAGGGCAAGTGTTTCATTTTTCAAATTTCACATGGTTCCTTGTTCTTCAGTATCTATTTCTATCTAAGCCTGTTTCTCTGAGGGATATGGGAATTCTGCCTCAATTTCTATCCTCACACAGCAAAGACATTTTCTGTGAAAATACACTAGAACAAATTCTAAAAACGATATTTCTCCTCAGAATCTGGGTTCTAAATGCACCTGTTAATAAAGTAAAACACTGTTCCATGCTTTGCATCTTATACTAAAAATGATTTTTATGCAATCAAGGAGGTCTCAGCCAGCTAGCATGTTAACTGCAGCTTAAGCTTAAGTGTATACTTAAGAGCTTTCCTGAATAGAGCCAGATGCAAATACATACTTATTAGCATTGATGAAGTACCGTGAAAAGTGTGATCTAGCCCTCTGTATGCCACCACTGATCATGTATGTCTTATCTCTTATATGCCATGATTTTTTTATTATAACTTATATCTTCTTTGTAGCTAGAATGCTCAACATGGGTCCTCTTTTTAAAAACTAGAATTTGCCAGCTGTTCCAATGAAGTTAATTGTATCAGAGAAACTGCAGCTATTTTTTATAATAAGTGTGCAACAAAACCACATTATCAGAACACTTGCTATTGGACAAGGGCTCTGAGGACAGCTGGAGCCTCCTTCCAGTTTTAATAACAAAAAATGAACATACTTCAGAAATCACAAAGCCGTTCTTAAATAGAAGGGAATTAGTTCTCATTTTTCATCTCCCAGCACCTTGCTCTAGCGGAAACTGCTCCCGTAGTTTCTGAATATAAAAGTACTCACTTTTCCTTACTTTTGTTCCTCATTTTAACAAATAATTAAATCCAAAAAGTAAATGGATACCTTCAGCTACGGTTCCAAATGTCACCGAGCTTATCTAAATGAAACTTTTGAACCTCCAGAGGCTCACCTGAAACAAGCCATGTATTTTTTGTTGCTGTTGTTACATAGCAGGAATATCAACAAATTGATCCCTCACTTAATATAGGCTATGGTGAGTCATAGTCATTGGCATTTGATATATCATGCTTTGTTTTGGTATAGGCGATAGGTCCAAATACAACCACTTGCATAATGGGGATCCAGTATAAATCCTACTGTTTCTTAAAATTATGTGATCCCAAAAAAAACTCAGATAAAACATCTGAGGTATGTTTTCTTTGGAATGGACTGTATGGAATTTCACTATGTATAGGCCTAGAATCAGAAGAGACAGTGAAGGAAGGGAATGAATATGGTAAGAAAACTCTATTTGATATTGATAAAATACATGAAACACATACTTTACCTCAGTAACAGTGTTCTTGTACTGTACCATATAAATGCTAACAGTTTTATGAACTACAAGCCAGGCCATAGTAAAAAGTACCAGTAAAATTACTCAGAAATGAGCAGCCTCTAAACATATTGCTGTTACACAGGTTTTTAATTAAAGAGCAATGGTACAAGGAGAAGCACAGAGATTCATCAGGGAAAAAGAATGGGAACAATTCCTGCATTTACCAATATCAAATGAAAGTGTGATTTATTTCCCACCAGGTAGGTGTTTCAAAAAAGGATAAAGCACAAGTCAGAATAAGAAAAAAGAAAATACAAAGTACTGCTGAAATAAATTTTAAATATATGAACTCTATAGATTACAAAATTATGCAATAGGAAGGCTACTATAACTTCAAAATTATTCATCTTTCTATGGAAAACTATTCTGAAAACCTGGCTTTCCTGACAACAATTTTGCCACCAACTTTAACAAGATGAGCATTTCACCCTGACTTAGATGATCTGAACTCTGAGGTCAGGTTTGACTACTCTGAGAACCAAAACAGCAATTTAGCAACAGCCACATAACCAAAGTTTGACAGAATTTTCGTGTTTTTCAACTCTGTTAAATGCTTGCACTTTAGATTACGACTGCCATTGGAACTGATGTTTAAATTCTCTTCTGGCACACAGGCACTTGATCTAGTTCATGCAGAGATTATGGACAAATCACATTTACAAGCTTTTTGGCCAAGATGTTGCTTATAACCTCAGGTGAAAAGCATGAAAACTCCATAAGCAGTAAAATGTCAACTTGTTTCCAATAAAAATAATTGCTTACAAGCAACTCCAAAGGTAAGTAAACTATTTATCAAATTCAGTTTAGCCATGTGTATCTCCAACTCAAAACTTTGATGTAGTCAGGTACCATTAAAGTACAGCATAGAAAATCATTCGTCATCAGTGTGACCTCAAAGCGTTAGTGGCATAGTCATATTTGGGTAGCTATTAATGAATTGTCAAGGTTTCTTTTAGTTCTTCATCATGGATTTAAATTATAGGGAAAATTATGTTTTACTATATTCCTAAGGAACACAAAAACTTTCTTGAAAAGGTTTTTGCTATGCTTCACTCTATGCTTTGAAGCTTACCCACCAGCAAACATTACACAGGAAGAGAAAGATTTTCTTATTCTTATGAATGCTCCAATAAAATCTGCCTGTACTGCTTTTTCTTATCATCTCCTTTCTAGCTCATTAGTGCACTTGCCATAAAGATGACCCTGTAAAAAATATAATAATGATATCAATGAGGTCACATTTTCACAGGCCTTGCCTTCTTACTAAAATGAGTTTTAAAAAATTTATAAACTGGTCAAATCACTCTGTGGACATTCTTAAACTAACTTTTGATTCAAGGTAGTATAACTTATACATTCTTACCACAAAAAACTGAAGTGGTTAAAATGGAATCATCTACAGACTGCTTGAATCAACTCAGCTGGGCCAAATGGACTTGAGTATTCAAGGCAAAACTTTTTCAGCTCAAGGCAAAGCCGGATGGCTCACCTAAAACTGCTGGTGAAGGTGAAGTGAGCCAACTGATTTAGTCCTGCTGCATGAACTGGGGCATGGTAGACAGGGATATGCAAAAAGTCATTCCATCCCCACCTGTCCAAGGCAAATCCTGCATTTTACTGGAAATCAATTGTCAGGGAATTCTTGAGCTGAAGACCATTGGGCCTTAGTACTTAATAAGCCTGGACAAGTCTGTCCTCTTGAATTTGCCTAATATTTTTATATAAGTTTATACTTTGGATACCACAATATCTTGTGGAAATGAATCTCAATTTAATCTTTCACTAGTTATACTGTCAGTTTGATTTAAACACGCTGCCCTATAATCTCAGTCAGTGCCCTTCTTTTCTTTCACTGTAGTAATTACTGAATAAATTCTTTCTTCACCTTTATATAAATTTCGATTTTATTGATATTTGGATGTTTTTTCCCCAGACTCAAACCTGTCTGTCTACTCAGCTTCTGTACAGAAGTTTTTCCATGCTTCTGGTGACTTTTGCTACTTCTCGTAGTACTTTTTCTATTTCTACTCTATCACTTTGAGATACGATGCGTGGAACTGCAAATAGCACTTAAGCAGTAGGGACATCCTGGATGTATGCAGCCTCATAATGTTGCTTTCTGATTTATTTTGTTCTTTTCCAAGCAATACCTAAAATTCTGTTTAGCTTATTTATCTACTTATTTTGGTGCTAGATAACCCTAAAAGTAACATAATGGGGTAAAGGAGAGAGAAGATGGTTCAGACAAAACACTCCTCAAGCCTGTGTCAGTAAGTAATAATGGGTTGTGATGAGTAGTCCCTGCCAAAACCTAAGACCACAATGAAGATTATTAATTTAATAGAACATATATATAGCTAATACTTGTTATGATATGTAATTTGCAGAAGATGATTGAAAAAGGCTTCCAACTGTAATAATCCAGAAAGTGCTTTAAATAGCATTTAATTTTTGCTTCTGCTGCTAGATAAGCTATCAGTGCTCTGTTTAGACTGAACACCATTGAACTCAGATGTGAGAATAAAGGGTGGAGAGGGAAAGGAAGGAGGATTTATCTTGAACCTAGAGGGTGTAAAAATAATTTAGAGGGGATCACCAGAAAGATCATGCCTATGGGGAGCCTATATTCCCACCTCTGTTTAACTGGGTGAAGGACCGGGGTCTGATGGGGTTAGCTGCTTGGAGGAGAGAGGGAAGAGGGGTATACTTTGAACTCTGAGGACCCAGATTTTTAATAAAATTAAACAAAATGTTACTAAAAGAGAATGTTTTGCTTTACGCGACCTTTTCCCAACTCTTTAATAAAATATCTGACCTAAAGTTGTACTTAATAAACGTTGTCCTTTTTATCATTCAGCCTGCTCGGTGATGTTGCAGTATATGGAGTGGAATGAAGATAGATTGTGGGTGAACTGTCTCCCCAGAAACAGAGTTTTCAGAGACAGCAATGTGGATTTGTGTCTTGGGTGGGCTTATGCATGGGTCGTGTTAAACTGCAAAGACCTGTGTGGTCACCTACTTCAGGGTGCTGGGTTTTGGGATAAGCCTTTCTCTTGTGTTTACAGACCAGCAATCTTTCTGCAAACCCGCATAGCACCACATTTTCCTCTGCTTTGAAAGCCCTTCACAGACTGTCACCTCATACACAGAGTTCCATTCACAAGATACCTGCAATATTCAGTGTTGTTAAATCTTCAAGCAAACACTGTTTTCCACCTCTTCCCACATGTTGCCTTGTTTCTGGGTGCTGTGGTTTAACCTGGCAGGCAACTAAACACCACACAGCCACTCACTCACTCCCTGCCACCCCGCAGTGGGATGCGGGGGAGAATCAGGAGGAAAAAAAAGTAAAATTCGTGGATTGAGATAAAGACAGTTTAATAGAACAGAAAAAGAAATTAATAATAATAATAATAATAATAATAATAATAATAATAATAATAGAATATGCAAAGTGAGTGATGCACAATGCAATTGCTCCCCACCCGCTGACAGATAAGCAAGTAGTGATTGTTACTTCCTGGAACACGTCTACCATTCATATACTGAGCATGATGTCACACGGCATGGAATACCCCGTTGGCCAACTGGGCCAACTGTACCAGCTATGCTCCCTCCCAGCTTCTTCCAGAGCATGGAAGCTGGATGTCCTTGACTAGCAGGGTACTTAGCAACAACTAAAAACATGAGTGTTTTGTCAACATTCTTCTCATACTAAATCCAAAACACAGCACTAGGAAGAAATTTAACTGTATCCCAGCCAAAACCAGGGCACTGGGATGAGTAGTCTTTAAATATTCATCAGTTTTGCTTTTCTCAAAGCTCACATTTGCTATGATATCCACAGCGTACCTTATGTTGGGGTATTATGACTTTTCTTACCTTGGATGCATGGTCTTATTTATGTCAGCACTGTTTCATCTGTCTGTCTATATTCATCCAAAGGTATATTACACCTGGTCTGATAAAGACTTTTACAATGTGTATGTGCATATGCAAGTACGTCATCCGAGTTCCCTTTACTCACATGAGCAAATCAGCTACTTCAAAAATAATCCCACACAAAAATGGAAGTTTAAAGTATGGCAGAACGAATCACATTCCAAAAGGGTCTGCTCATTTCAGGTAACTGTACAGGGAGCCCAGAGTCACTAGCTCAGGCTTTCACAAGTCCAGAGAAAAGAATCCTATCCCTCCACCTCTTTTCTCATGGGTGACCATCCGAACTAATTTTTTTTAAGTATAGGTATGCACATGAACACTCAGTAGCACAGCAATATCATAAAAATAATAGCAGAATGCTATCGTGGTTTTAGATTTTTTTGTTAGTCTTAGCTTCCACTCTTACCAATTTCTGCAGTGTCCAGATTAAGCCAACAGGTCCAATTCTATTCTAGTTGCTCTCATAACCAAAACTGCAACATACGTAACTAACAAAAATACATTTCTTGTAAGCTGTTATATGCTGTGGTTGAAAGCCACTCATACCCCTTGTCACAGCTGCAATCATTGTAATTATGTTGTTAGAGCATTAGTTGGCTTCAATCTGGAGCACAGTGTTTGTTCTCAATAGATGTCATACGGTTGAAAGGCACCATTTAACTATGAGTCACCCTTTATTGATGCAATCATTCTTACTTTATGAACACAGATAATTAATATAAAGTTTGTCTGTATGCAGCATTGGCAATCTCACTTTGGCAGAATTTTTTTTCTGAGAAGAAACGTCTTTGCAAAACACTCATTCCATGCCTTTTTTTCTGCACTTATCCAGTACCATTCCGTTTAACTCTCAGCTGAGACAAGGAAACATAAGCAGTTCTTACTTGCTTTTATCTGATCTTATTGAAAAGCTTGTGGTCTTTATAGTAACTAGGACCAACATCTTCCGCTTTGACTGTTAAATGCCCAAGGAAATCCTTATCTTTAAACCCATAATTACATTGTATTTTTGTGACTGTTCCCTTCATTCTTAGCTCAAAATCAGAGCTGACATAGCTACAATTCTCTTAATGTTGGGGACTACATTTAGACCTTAACACATCCTGTAATCTGCCCACTGGAGACAACACCTCTTCCTCACTCTAGAAAAACAAAACTGCCTTAATGATAAGAGTAAAAGAGTCTGTTAGCATGGGGGTACTTAGCAGTAGCTTAGGGCTTGGAAACTTATGTCCTGCATTGTTCCAAAAGAGCCTGAATAACTTTCAAGCATGGTGCAAAAAGCCAGGTGTCTAGAGGCTTCATGGCAAAAAGAAAGGTAAATTCCTGGGTAGGGTGGGGAGAGTGGCTACTCCATGTCAAGGGATAACTATTTACATAGCTAGCTGAGATAAATATTTTTTCTAAATTCATTATTTAATAGAACTGGCCAGTAAAACATTCACATATTAGTTTTAACCCCTGCTAGCCAAGTTAGCACTTTTTGGAAGGCTTATAGAATCATAGAATCACTAAGGTTGGAAAAGAACTCTAAGATCATCAAGTCCAACCATCAACCCAACACCACCATGCCCAATAAACCATGTCCCTAAGTGCCTCATCTGCTGACCACACTATTTCTGATACAGGCCAGGATGCCGTTGGCCTTCTTGGCCACCTGGGCACACTGCCGGCTCATGTTCAGCCGGCTGTCAACCAGCACCCCCAGGTCCTTCTCCTCTGGGCAGTTTTCCAGCCACTCTTCCCCAAGCCTGTAGCGTTGCCTGGGGTT
>VZTQ01014342.1:257596-269205 GCA_013400755.1 Pelecanoides urinatrix
GGGTCCAGGTGGCATAGCAGGTCGTTAACATCTTCCTCATGGATTATGAGGGCTTCATCCTGCTCACCGTCCCTGTCTTCCAGCTCAGGGAGCTGAGTACCCTGAGGATAACTGCTCTGAATATTAAAGACTGAGGCAAAGAAGGCGTTGAGTACCTCAACCTTATCCTCATCCTCGGTGGCAACGTTCCCCCCTGCATCCAATAAAGAATGGACATTCTCCTTGGTTCTCCTTTTGTCATTAATATACTAGTAAAAGTATTTTTTGTTGTCTCTCACGACAGTGGCCAGGTTGAGTTCTAGCTAGGCTTTTGCCTTTCTAATTTCCTCTCTGCACGATCTAACGAGATCCCTGTACTCTTCTTGAGTTGCTTGCCCCTTCTTCCAAAGGTGATAAACTCTCCTTTTCTTCTTGAGTCCCAGCAAGAGTTCTCTCTTCATCCAGGCCGCTCGTCTTCCCTGCCCGTTCTTTTTTTGGCACATGGGGACAGCCTGCTATATAACGTCAACATTCTCAGCACATTTTTAAAAAATGCTAAATCCAAGGAGAGGAAGAAAATAAAATGCACCATTTATCCCTGCATGATTCTGTTTTGAGTGTAGGATGAATGTGAACTCTTCTCTCATGTGACTTTAGCCAGCTGGCCCTAGAGGTGGAAGGCTGCCAAGCAACCTGACTACTCCATTGGTTATCTCTTCTTCCTCCTCCTCACACCCCTTTTCTTGCTTCTTTACTTGCTGCTTCACATCTGAATCTGAGTCACAGTTTCTCAGGGGAGGAACCTTGTACTTTTCATCTGTTCCATAAAGCACTTTTACACAATTTTGGGAACTCCCTAAATATTAATAAAAACATATGTAACAATAAAATACAATGGATAGATAAATCTAGGTTAGGCAAGGAATCAGAATTTATCCTCATTTTTATCTGGGGAGTTTGCCTGTTGTCAGGTATTTTGCTGTGAGTTTGGGGTTAGATTTTGATGTTTGGGCTCAATTCTGTTATTATCATTGTGGTAAAATAAAAGAAGCCGTCTGACGTTTCAAACTAGCTGCTTCTTTCCATTTGGCAAACAGTCCATTTCATTTTGCTATTGCTACAAAAGAAAAAAAAAAAATAGAAAAAGAGTAGAGCAGCATTCTACAACAATCATAATCCACACAGACAAAAATGAGAAAAGAAAGCCCCAAAAAGTCACATTTAGCTCCTGTTTTCCTTTGTTCAATTCTCCTAAGACATAACAGCAAATCCTTTAATTTAATATCTATAAAGTGCTTCCAGCTAATTTTTTAACTTGTTTTGTTTGTCCATTCAAGATTAGTATTAACATTTTATCCTCTTTAAATTAATAAGGTAATATTCATCCCTGGTGACTCATCCTTAAATCCAATGCTGTGACAACAGGTGAAGTCATCACAGTATATGAGACATCAGATTTCCTCCTACTGCTTCTGTGTTCCATGGGCTTAATTTAATTTGCTGTGTCTCCTGATTTCCCATGGTCTTATTTCTGTCCTTCTTCCCTAGCCTGCAACCTGCCATCAAATCACCTTTTCTTTCTTTATATCCTCAGTAAAATGCATGTTTTCCTCCCTAGACTTCCAGCTAAATCTAAATTATCTTGTCTACACTTCAAACTCTCCCATTACTGCCACTGAGCCACAGCTTTACCCTGCAGTTTTGGCCATGATACCATCCCCTTTTGCCCATGAGTTCAATTTGAAATTCTAGCCCATTGACCTTGCTGTGTATCTCTTCAAATTTTTCCTCTGCCAGCCTCTTAGCTTTCAGACCCTTCTATTCTCCTTTTCAGAACTGACTGACGACTACTTTCTTTTTTCCTTATGTTTCCCTTTATGTCTTCTTCTACACAACTCTTTGCCAGTTACATGCCAGCCCCAGTCCTTGGACCAGACTTTCCTTTCTTTTGCACTAGGTAGATCTGCTTCCTCTTGGTCTTTTTGCAGTCACCAACCTCCATCCGTCACCCAGCAATCCTACTCTGACATCACACAATCAAAAGCTAGGAAAACAAGATATCCATAAATAGAAGGATCATTGCTAAACTGGAGAGAAGTGAAAGGTGTTGATTTTGAATGAATGCCTGGAGTTCAAAACATATTAAAAATTATATAATATTCAATAAGATTACAGAGAAAGATGGAAGGACCAAAGGACAGAAAGAGGAAGGAAGGAAGGAAGGAAGGAAGGAAGGAGGGAGGGAGGGAGGGAGGGAAGGAAGATAGATTGCTCAGCTACTTATTTGCAAAGAGAATTCCAGCCTAGCACAAGTTAAACAAACACTGAGGTCCTAATCAGATGAAATGAGTAAATGCATTGAAGGAAAGTCAGAGGCAACATGTCAGAAAAAGAGAGTGTTCAAAAAAGGAAATGGAAAAATACAAGAAGAAAAATACTAAGATGAAATTTTAAAAGTTTGGGAAGAAATATGCTAAGATTTGGACAATTTTCACTGAGGCAGGAGCAAACTATGAGACAAAAATGTTGATGCCATGCCTGTTTAAATGTTTGCTTCCTATTACTTTTTGTTATTATATTCTTTGACCATCTAGATTCTTTCCCATTTAAATATTCCTGGTTTGTTTGGTTGGTTTTTGAACATTTTTTTTTTTAATTTCTGTGTTGGAATTCAAAGACAGATCAGGCCAAATAGTATTCTTAGTCATGACCATGAAACACCTCTAAAATAACAGTAAAGCAGAATTTGCCTCCTCTCATGCCATTCTACTTGGCATCTTCAGGATATGTTGAAGATAATATATTCATTCTTCAGAGTGCTGATGTTTCTCTGTAACTGTAATACATTTGTAACATCTGTCCTGCCATCTGCAACTGCAAAGTGTTTCAGCCTCCATGTCTGTTTTGCATATACAGATTGATTTCTGGAGATGTATTTTGACGAGTCAAATACAATTCAATAATTTCAAGGAATTATTTCTTGAAGTGTTGCCAGCCCATGTAAAAAAAATCCTGAAGGGAGATTTAATTAATGAATTAATTAATTAACTTGCATGCAAACAAAAATATGAGCATAGTGAATTCATCTCCTATTCCTGATTGCACAAATAAGCACCCAATAATAATAGGGGCAATGAAACAACGGTTTAAAATTTGCTTCAGTATCCTCAAGTATTTCTACCCTAGAAAAAGATAAAACAAGGTTAAAAGTAGTAGTCTGACAGGTAAGATGAAGACTGAAGGGATGGTTAGTGTTAAATAGAAGAAATGCTTGCCAAAAACCCGATTGCCCAAAGGAAAATCTTGACACAATTTAAGAGCAAAGTAAAGTTCAGAATGTTCAAAGTTGGAACACATCATTTTGCTAGGGGAAATTGATGACAGGTTAAAATGAAAGCATTTAAAAATGTGTAATTAATAACCATCATGAATTTCCATTAATAATAAAGCACTTTGTTCTGAGAATAATGTAGGTTCATTTAATGAAAACTATAAACTACCCTTAATCACCTATTTTTTTGGTTGTATGCATTTATAACCTTAGCAAGTCTTTGCCCAGGTTTTAGAGTGGAGCCTCATTTTAGGAGTTTCAGCTGTTTCTAGCCCAACACTAAAATGCAAGAAAAAGAAATCTATGGGCTATAAACCCACTTTGAAAAGTGATTTCCACAAATACATGCTGAAAGTACTGCCGCAGGGATTTTAGAGCCATTTGTTTTGATCGCTAATTGTAAGATTAACCCACCTTCCAGAACAGAATATTTTTAACTTCTACTTTTCTAAGAAGAAAGAGAAAAAGAGTAACCTAAAGTTCTTTAAGTGGGTGTAACTCCACTGATTTACACCATATTTTAATTTGGCGAAACCAAGCTTTTGTCTACTCTGTTGCTTCCCTGTAGCAGTCAAGGATTTATACACATGCATTACAGAATGTTGAATTTAGCAAAATTGCCTTTTCAAAACTGTATAGTCAAATGTTTAACTAGAAGTGTTTGGGGAACAGATGGACTATTTAATTGTTGATTTTTTAAGAAGTCCTTAAAACAAATAAACAGCCTATTTGAATGCAGTTTTGCTTGAAATATTCTCAAGGGTATAACCGTTAATGTATGAATAAATGTGTCTACAACTACATTTTTACTGCTTAGGCAAACTTACAAGCAATTGAAGAAAAATGTGAATATCACTGCGTTTAACATGGTTTGTTTATGTTACAAGTGGTAAAAGAACAGAAATTTTAATGTTTTATATATTTGTGACTGGTATATGTCCTCCTTGCATGAAACACTCTGGGCTCTAGAGGACTGCAAAGTCTCCTGTGTTCCCTACTGTACTAAGAAAATATAGTAGAAGAGCACAGGAACATAGAGGAAAACATCCCCACAGCAACACAAAGGCTGTTTTTCTCACAGGTACCTAGGGCTACCTTAATGTAGCTCTGAACACCAACTCCAAGACTGAAATAGAACACTGCATCTTACTCGACCCAAGGTAGATGTCATTTGTGAGATGTTTTCATCTGTGTCATGGGTATAAATTAGGCTAGAAGCAGACCTGGAGTAAGTCATGATGGGCAGTACTAGATCTCTGTACCATGTTCAGAAACATCTCCTTCAGGGACTGCAACACACTTGTAAGAATCTTTTACACTCTCTGCAATGAATTCAGGCAAAGTAGAACAAAATAAGGTTTAGACTGAATGGGGAAGGAGACCACTTTATTTCATAAAAAGTACTAGATTCCTCAACCAAGCAGATCAGGTTTGTATAAATAACTTTTTTACAGCACAATTCAGAATGACCCATGTCATGGTTTAACCCCAGCCGGCAACTAAGCCCCACACAGCCGCTTGGTCACTCCCCCCAGTGGAATGGGGGAAAGAATTAGAAGGGTAAAAGTGAGAAAACTCGTGGGTTGAGATAAAGACAGTTTAATAGGTAAAACAAAAGCTGCACTTACAAGCGAAGCAAAACAAGGAATTCATTCACTACTTCCCATCGGCAGGCAGGTGTTCAGCCACCTCCAGGAAAGCAGGGCTCCATCACGCATAGCGGTTACTTGGGAAGGCAAACGCCATCACTCCGAATGTCCCTCCTTCCTTCCTCTTCCCCCAGCTTTATACACTGAGCATGACGTCATATGGTATGGAATACCCCATTGGCCAGTTGGGTCAGCTGTCCTAGCTATGCACCCTTGCAGCTTCTTCTGCACCTGGCAGAGCATGGGAAGCTGAAAAGTCCTTGACTAGCGTAAACACTACTTAGCAACAACTAAAACATCAGTGTGTTATCAACATTATTCTCATATTAAATGCAAAACACAGCACTATACCAGCTACTAGGAAGAAAATTAACTCTATCCCAACTGAAACCAGGACAACCCATAACATTTTGACAGGACTAGAACAACAACTGCTCTGCAGGATGCAACCAGCAACCACTGGTATTTATAGTGTGAGATAGGATAAGATGTGTTATTTAGTTGTAGGTGAGTTACCTCACTTGTCCTATTCCCAGTTCAGTTGCCTTTATCATAGGCAGCTGCTTGTTTCCTAGCTCAGAGAAGGGGCATTACTAGGCCTCTGGGTTTCTGGAACCACTGGGATTACACACTTTCAGTATTTTTTTTCTTTTTTTTTTTTCCAAAACACTTGCCAGGATTGTTTTAGTTTTATTTGAACAATTTTTTAAACAGTTTTATCAAGAAAAGAGGCTCATTCTGACAGGGAAGCCATTCTCAGAGATGTAAACATGCTCAGCTGAAATAAAATTAAAATCTGTGTCTTTCTATGTTCATTCATGAAGTTTGTGCAGCATCTCAGAGTTAGTTTTTAGAAGAATGTTATTAACACAGTGATTAGTTTTATTTGCTGCTAAAGAAAAAGCACAAACTATTCTAAATGGACTGATGTATAGTCCATACAACTACTGAAAGAAGGGCATTTGAAAAAAAAATTACAGGCAGCCTTTGAAGCAAAGCAACCTAAAGCATGTGACATTGTTCCACTGACTGTGAATGTTTGAAACAAATTAAGCAGCTTTGAGATCCCAAAGTTCCAGAACAGCCTTATCCTGATTATGACTGTGTCTATATTATCTTCAGTATTTCTGACTTGGACAGAAGTGAACTCGGGCTCACCACCTTTTTATCTCAAGTGTTTTCATCCCCCATCATGACAGCACTTCATCACTCTTGTCTCTCCCATAGTCACCCTGAATCAATCATGCCCTAAAGAAAGTGCCTTATTAAGGTCAGCTTCTCACCCAACACAACATGTGCTGCACAAGCAGACCTCCTTCAGCTGCAGGAACAAAGACCTGTCAAGACACCATGTGAGGGTGAGGTGCAAAGGAGACAGTAAGCTGAGCATTTCTTTGGCATATACTATACCCTTGGCACATATTCTACCCTTGGCACCAGTCTCTACTCTCCTGGCTGGGAGATTCTGGACTTCATGAAAATCATAGCATAGACAAGGTCAGCTGTGTCCTTTTCCTTCTCCCCTCCTACTTATCCATGGGGCAGAACTTCCAGGGAATGAGACCTATCCACTCTGACTGTAACAATATTCATCACACATCCCAGTCAGTGATGAGCACAGAGCTCACTCTGTGATAGCACCTGGTGCCTGCCTTACAGACCAACCTACAATACGCAAGTTCACTACCCCCATACTCAAGATGATCATTATTGCTGTCTGGGATCTGGCCACCTCTCATTCCTCCCAATAAATGGTCAGAATTGGCTATTTAGGGCCATCTTTGTCTGCAGATGATTTCCCGTTTGTCTCCCACAACAGAAACACAAAGAGTTGCACCATGCACATAATGTTTGTTAGCATGTGGAAAACAATCACGCAGTATTTTAAATAATTTTCTGTACTTAAATCATTCCCTTTCCCAAAGTATCTTGATGTTATAGATTAGATTAGAATAGAATAGAATAGAATAGAATAGAATAGAAGAGTTTAGGTCTAGTTGGAAGGGACCTACAACAATCATCTAGTCCAACTGCCTGACCAATTCAGGGCGGACCAAAAGTTAAAGCATGTTATTAAGGACACTGTCCTGCCTCTTAAAGACTGCTGGGCTTGGGGCATCAACCATCTCTCTAGGAAGCCTGTTCCAGTGTTTGACCACCCTCTCAGTAAAGAAATGTTTCCTAATATCTAGTATGAACCTCCCTTGATGCAGCTTTGAACCGTTCCCACGTGTCCTATCACTGGATACCAGGGAGATCAGCACCTCCTTCTCCACTTCCCCTCTTCAGGAAGTGGTAGAAAGCAATGAGGTCTCTTCTCAGCCTCCTTTTCTCCAAACCAAACAAACCCAAAGTACTCAGCTGCTCCTCACAGGACATGACTTCTTCCTTCTTTCTTCTTCATGTTTTCTTTCTGAACATTCTGCCTTAAGAAGATGCCAAATCAAGCTGATCTCCTAAGCCCTTGTCCCAGGCTAACCCAGGTGAGATCCTCCAATGGCCCTCATTTCTTTTTCTTGAAGATGATAGGGATAGTATTAGATTCACCTAATGTAATATATCTGCAGTGCAAATAGCTACCATTCCCTTAGGGTTCCTCTATAATAACATAACATAACAGCCCTATCTACAGCACAACCTGTACAATACAACCTATTTTGCACATCAATATTAAGAGAATAAATATGTCTTAAAGCGCCTATTTCTCTCCACTGAGAGTTTAAAGTCTACACAACTGTTGTTGTGTATGTAGATGTATCTGCCAAAGCCTGGTATTTACCTCTTTCTTATGTGCCTGCTTCTAGTTTGCCTAATTCAACTGCTTTTAGTCCTTGGTGGGCAGCCAAGAACTTCCAGTGTTAAGAACATGTAGGCACGCCTTGAGGCTGTATCAAAGAGATGCCCCATTGACTCCACATGGGAAACAGTCACTCACCAGTTGGACTACACATATGTGCCAGAGTTCAAATTAGAATGAGCAGGAAAGGCCAGGTAATCACGGCTCCATCTTTGGTTTTTCTAATTGTCCAGCCATTCCTGTTTCTCTAGCATTGTGAGTGACAGTGACTAATTGCTTTTTAGTTGAGCCACTTCCTATCAGCACCTGTGTTACTCAGCCTGTTAAATAGCAGGTGTGCTTTTTTCTCTTTTTTATTAATATATGTCCCTGTTGTCAGACCTGTTTGTTTTTCTGCTTTCCTTTGTTTCCTGTAGCTATGCTTGGTAGACTATCTTAAAACAAAGCTGTACAGTGTCATTATTTTGTTTAATTAAAATTGTTGAGAGCTGGGAACAAGCTCAGCAGTGAAAGTGAGGGTGAGTGTAGAGCAGAGACCAGTCATGTTCTCCAAATAGAATGAAAGCCACTCTGTGCAAAAAATGAGTTTGCTACACCCAAACTATCAAAGCATCCTCCCTCCAAGGCCATGCCTTGCTACTTTTTAACCGTCAGGCCACAATTTCTTCTCGGAAACCTGCCTTCTCAGAGAGTCCATGGGAAAGAGTTGTGGATGAACTAAGTGCCAATGGTTGGGAGCCCTGCAAGGTGGCAAGGTCCTGGTGCCAGATCTGGAGACCTCTTCAGTTATAAAACAGAGAAGTTAGGTGGATATAGAAGGGGGCTGGTAAGCGCAAGGAAGAGAGGAAGGGAGAGGCGTTGCTGGTCTGTATCTGTGACTGCAAGCTCACACAACCTTTTGTACACTGCCCTGGAGTGAGCTGTTATCCAGCCAGATGCAGCCTACTTTACCCCAGCACCTCATTAGCAATATGAAAACATATTTAACACTATATTTTCCGAGTACACACATTTGCTCAGTGTGAACTAGGCTTTGCATTGATGCACACTTATTCAGCACCAGCTGTAAACTCAGAATTCCTGATACAAAAGGAAGAAAATGATGTAATTTATGCAACCAGCCAAAAGCTGTTAAACAGTGTAGCAACAGTTCAGTCAAGGAAACAAAAATAATTACCAATCAAATAACCTAACCTCAGCATATCAGAGAAGATTAGTGAAGACTTCATAAGAGCGGGAAAGCAATTCAGCAGCTCAGGTATACCTTCCCACAATTTAAAAAGGGATGCATGTAAACAATTAGTCCTAGATACCCTTCAAGAAC
This sequence comes from Pelecanoides urinatrix, assembly GCA_013400755.1. Classification (NCBI taxonomy): domain Eukaryota; kingdom Metazoa; phylum Chordata; class Aves; order Procellariiformes; family Procellariidae; genus Pelecanoides; species Pelecanoides urinatrix. The sequence goes on from VZTQ01014342.1 coordinate 266,677, forward strand.
CCTTCTAGACCAAAGAAGAATGCCAAAGATATCAATTAAACAATTAAAATACATAACTTGCTAACTGACTTGAATTTTCATTCTTCCCCACACCCTACGGTAACAAAGCAGAGCTCCGAGCAGCACAGAGGTTTTGAGAGCACCTCAGTCTCTGCAAGCTCCCTCTCAGCCATGCTGCCTTTTGAAAAGGCAGCTGTGGGGCAGCAGTGAAGAATCATGCAACCTGCATTGATGCATGGCAAACCGTGATACCTATGTCCTCCATGTCAAATCACTGGAGTGAACTGCTGATGTGAATACATTTTGAATTTTTCACTGCAGTAGCAAGAAAATATTTCTATCATAAGAAAACTTGATGTTTTTTGCAACAGTGAGGCAAAGGACAAGTACACTTCTATGGGGGACATATAAGTAGGGTTATGCCTAAGCCTGTAGGTGTGAGTGCAGATCTTCTTTTTGTCTTTCCAGTCCCCACTTCCCTACCCCACTAAATCTGCTATTTCAGTAGGGAAGCATTAAAGATTCCAAAAGCAGTCTAACAGTTTTGCATAGATTTTGCTGAGAACACAAGCTTTAAGATTCTTGCCCATGGCAAACTTAAATAGGCATGGTGGCAAAAAAAGTACTACTCTGTAAAAGCAATTTTAAATTAAATGGGTGCCTTAATTTAGTTGATTGGATTGGCAGAAAAGATTTTCCATTAGAAATCAGTGATTTCTATTTTCGAAAATCAGCAAAATTAAATTATTACCTAGGAAGCTGGTGTGAAACATTCATGCACAAAACAGCAGCTGCCCTCCACAACTTCGTGAGCTTGTGTAATAGCCCAGAACACAAGTGCATTACCCCTGCTGCACACAGCCTTCAGGAAAGGCTGAATTGCTGTCAGAAATGGCTGCCAATTCCCAGAAGGATTCTGAGTAAGAAAAGAGCTGTTAAGAAGTGAACAAGGAGAAGTCTCTCACGCTGTATCATTTCTTAGCATCCTGAACAGCAACAATGAAACATCACATACAGGGAAATGTTCAGATGTACTAAAACTGACTCCAGCTGTCATCGTCCAAAGATGTGACTGTCAGCTCATGATAAGTCTCCACTGTATTGCCTCTTGTCTGGAAGACCTCTTCCTTCCTACCTTCCATTTTCTTTTCCTTTACTTTATTTGTTGCATTTGTGATTCTATAATTTCCACTTAATTTTCAGTTTCTTTACTTGCAGGGGATGGGGTTGGTTTGCTTTTTGTCCTTCTGTTCTCTATCTTTTCAGTATGGTCCCTCCGAGCAGCTGCATTTGCCTCTTCTTTTTATTCAGTGATATAAGCTTCAGTTATTGCATTGCTTCTTTTATTGCATAATCCAGTTTCTGACCCAGCAACATCTATCTGTCCTTTGCTGAAAGGAGTTTCTGTTTCATTTGTTCTCTGACGAAATGTCTCTGAACTGTCTGCAATCACTAGTAGATATTCTTCCAACTGCTTAAGATGCTGCTTATGAGGACATCTTTTCTCAAGCAACAATAACCCAATCTGGTTCTCCTTGACTTCTTTTTTCTAGCTTCTGCTTTATCTCAGTAAGTATCAGATGTCCTGCACATATAAATGCATTTTACTACGTCTTTTTTGGGGTTGAAACACTTACATTTGTATGATGATCCAGTTTATTCAGATAAGGTCTCTTTTTTGTGTAAATGGTCCGAAGTCCTCTTAAATTTTTAATTCCCAGTGAATGCAATAGCTCCTGCTTAGAAAGAAAAACTAAAAAATACCCCACCTAACAAACAGCTCTCTGATAAACCTTAACAAATTTCTCCTTAAATGTAACTAGAGAGGACTAGGAGAAAGAGAAGGAGGAATAATATTGCCCCCACTGCCCTCTTTAGGAGGCTGTCAAATTTCACTGCTTTAATGATAATAAACTTGTGCATTTTCAGATTAAATTATACCTGGGTAAACAGTAGCATTCCTTGCCAGGGCAAAATTCCTATTGATTTATTGACTGTTTGTTATAATGGTTGTGTGTGGATTCTTCTGATAGATCTCACTTTCTGATGAATTTCAATAAATAAAACAACCTGATCCTATTGCAAATACTAATTTCATACTATCTTAGATATTCAGTTTTTCTGTGAGAACCAGTGGAGTAAAACATTTAAAATACCCAGATGCACAAATGATTAAGCTGTATAATGAGATCTCTAAAAGAACAGAATAAGATATCAAACTAGAAAGGAGTCCAAGGGATTAAAATGACTCAGCCTAGATGCATTATAAGAGTATCCAGTCTCTGGTTACATAGATTACAATAGATAGCACTAAAAAAACCCAAACCAAAACAAAACAAGAAACTGGGATACAGATTTCATCTTTAAGTTTATGCATTAGATGAAATAGGAAGAAGAAAGTCCTCCTGCCGAAGGTGAACCTGTATTTGTCCCCAGGGATTTCTTCCTCCTTCCTTTGATACATGCAATATTGACCTCCAAAGCCAAGGGCTGAGGGACCTCTGGAACTTAGTGTCGTGGTTTAACCCC
>VZTQ01014343.1:0-41429 GCA_013400755.1 Pelecanoides urinatrix
TTTTTTTTAATATATGCATTACATATTTTATCAGATAATTACTTGATATGTGTATAAAACTTTATATAGTTTTATTCAGTTTATATGTCACCCACACTGAAAATCACCCAACCATATAAAGTAACATTGAAAAGTAATAGTGTAAAGGAGACTCAGACAGCATTGTGACAATAACAATTTTCAAATATTTTGGACAAGGCAAAAGAAAGGCAAAAGAAAGGCAAAAGAAAGGCAAAAGAAAGGCAAAAGAAAGGCAAAAGAAAGGCAAAAGAAAGGCAAAAGAAAGGCAAAAGAAAGGCAAAAGAAAGGCAAAAGAAAGGCAAAAGAAAGGCAAAAGAAAGGCAAAAGAAAGGCAAAAGAAAGGCAAAAGAAAGGCAAAAGAAAGGCAAAAGAAAGGCAAAAGAAAGGCAAAAGAAAGGCAAAAGAAAGGNGAATATCAATTAGAATTCTAGCTGTCATATTTCTGATTAATGTTGAAACATGATATCTTGTATCATACAGATGCTTCCTGAGTTTTTTTGCTTCAGAAGATCACAAACTGTATTTCTAGTTCATGTGATTCCCTCCAATGAAATCTTTTCCCCCATATACTTAGACCTCTAATGAAAAATGAAAATGCTTTTCTGACTTTCCTATGGATTCTACCAAGTACCAAAGGAAAGTAAATCCTTATCAATACCATCTGTAAATTGTGCAGTAAATGGAAAAAATGTTATGAAGTAACAGTAGCTTTTTGAGGAGACAGAGGCAGCAAAAATCATCACAGCTACTACAAGTTGCCATACAATCCCAAAACACTCTTTTGGACTATTCTAACTGCAAAACCATAGACACAGTCTATTCACTCTAGCAAGGAAGCTGTGAAAACAGCAAAAGGAAAGAGTTAGCCAAAACCTTTACATAAGATTATACAAGCATGATAGGCCATTTGTACTGTAATCTCTAAAGTACCAACTTCGGTTAATGTCTAGTAATCCTGAACACCTTGCGCTTTGGAGTTAGGAAGATGACACAGGAATTGTTATTAAAGCTCTTAGAGTAAATACAGATTAAACACTAGATGTGGATCTCATTTGCTTCCTCCTAAATTAACTTGCTATGGACCAGCTGTTTCTGTTTTAGTGAGAGGACAGTCATCCCACCTATATCACAGGCCATATCATCATTTCCTTCAGAATAAGAATTTTAGTAGAAGCTTCCAGCCATTTTACAGATTTTTGTACCAGTTATCCATTGCAGCTCAGGCCTGTTCAACACCAAGCTTCTCTCCAGACAACTTATCACACTATTCCCCTTGTCTCCAGTCAAGTCAAGGGAAGCTGAGATCACCTCCTGAGGGGTACTGAGAAACCTCAGTTTGTGTGGAATTATCAGTTACACAAAAATCTTTGCCTCCACTAGAGAAAATTGCTGTGCAAGCAATCAATATTTAATTTTTAAAGGGAAGCTCTTCCCTTCCCTCCAGTTCCTCCTGTGCCACTGCACAACCAGCCATTGGTACAACAGAGGACCATAAAGAATTGTTTCCCTGTATCCCAGCAGTGCTATGAAGCATAGAAGTTCGTAGTCTTCATCATTTTAGCTTCATTTGAAGCATCTGGAAATGCTGTTCTTAATTCAGATATTCATCTAATTCGTCATAAACCTTTGTTACACAATTTGAGAATATCCATGGCAGAAAATCCTGATGTTTTAAATTATTGAAATGCATTTCTTCTATCCCTTTTAATTTGTTGTCTTATTGCCTTTGCAGTTTGGGAGAAGGCAGCAGAATGTCAGGATGTACAGAAGTAAAACGCAATACTAGTTATTGAATTTTTTTCTGTTTATGTGTTGTTGATTTCTACCTAACTCTATCAATAGATCAAGCTGGTTTATAGCCAAAGCTCTGAATAACACTAAAAAATGTTGAGGTAATCAAAATATTCACATTACTCTCTAGAAAATCCCCTTAAGCGAGATTCAAGAATGAACTAAGGATGTATTTCTTCCCTTATAAGTCTTTAACTTTTAAGCTACCACAAAATCTGGAAAAAATGTTTTCTATTTCGACATTAGCTCTGCTGAGAGATTATAATGAGCATCCTTTTCCTACGCAAGCAGTTGAAACTTATGAAACCACAAAAATAATATCTGCACAATTTTATCTTTTTTTCCTCCATTGAAAAGTCATGTAGAAGACAGACATACACATATCCCTTGTAAATTTTAGATTTCTCTCCTTTTTCTGGAAGTTATTTTGAAGCTTTATGCAACAGCACATACATATTTAAAAAGTAAAACCTCAATGTAAACAATACATGTATTTTTTTAGATTAATATAAAAATATTGGCACTGTATGTAGTAAGGCAAACATTGGCTAAATTAAAAACTGAACAGGCAGAATGTACACTGTGAAATGAGATAAAATACTAAAGCCAAAAAATCAGGTGAAAGTTTTGCTTGAACAAGACACACGTTTTTTTCTTGATCTTTGAAAAAACTTTCTTCCCCACAGAGGTTTTAGCATGTTTTGTCTTTGATTCTGTTGTTCTACAGAGCAGACCTTCAGAAGGCAAGCTGCAAGAAAATCAGATGGCCATTCTCTAAAACAGAACTGTGAAGCATTTCCTGCAATATGGTTGGCAATCACTTACTTGACTGAAGATCTGAAAAAGAATAGAGTCTCTCAGAAAGGCATACTGATTGTCTAAGCTGTAGAGAAAAACAGATAATTAACACTTACAATGCTTGCTTTATCTTGAAAACACTCTACAAGATTGATTATTCAATGTGATACGCCTGTAAGATAATTAGGTAAGGCTAACAGCATCTAGATAAATCTGGTCATTCCATACTTGCTATAAACTATCATAAAAATACTTGGTGTTATAATACTTTCCACTAATTTTTTTTTTTTTTTTTTTTTACCTCAGCAGCTTACCCTTAGTAATTTACTTTGGCCCTTCACACTATAATTGAAAGCAATTTATGAGCTTAGCAGTTTCAGATGGCATATGACTACAATTAATGCACAGTACAGCTAGGTACATATTTGCCCTTTAAAAACAATCATGCACACACTCTTCCCAACAATGTATAAATTAAGATATTAAATGATATTTTATCACCTCAGACCACAACAAATGCACATGTTTTTATCTAAGATGGACATCATCATGGCAGGGTCAGCAAAAAAATGGGCAAATTCTTTTTGATTTACAATCCCACACAGTCATAAGCTGCTTAACCTAACACAAAATTTAGTCCACATAAATTAATCAAACTATGGGAATGTCAAACACCCAGGACTTCCAAGAAAGTTTAGAAAAAGAAAAAAAAAAAAAAGTAATTTGGATTAAGAGAACACAACATTGAAAGCACAGCATTGTGCCCTCTAAAGGAAGGGCTAGCTAACAGTGTTTCTGTCCTTACCACTCACCCAAATAAGGCTGAATGAGGTACCCAATGAAGTTAATGGAAAAGCACCAGTAACTTCAGTAGTATCGAATTAAAAACAGTGTCCCTCTGTGGTTTCCTTCTAGGCAGAAGTAAGTTTAGAATGCTACCACATAGTCATAAGAAGAGAAAGTCAGTAAACAGGTCCCTTGAGCTTAATTATGTCCATTTTAGAACGTCTTGATCCTTTCAGCACTTCTGCAAATTAATCAGTAATCTTGTAACGCAACATGCAGTCCGATTTTGTTCAGCAATCCCAGTCACTTCAGCTTTCTAACTCTTAATTACATTAAAAATGTAGAGAGAAAAGGTATTTATCTGAATCTGCTACACCGAATAAATCTAAAGGAATGTCACTTACTAGTTTAAAAACAATCCTGCCAGCAAGTCTGACAGAGTCTGGAGGAAAATTAGGCTTGATGCTCTTAAGACACCTGCATTCCTGCTTGTGGTCCAGCCAAGCTTCTTTCTATTAGGATTTTTTAAAAAGGAAGAGAAAGAAAAAGCTACATGTTATTTTACATAAGGTATATCCTATTTTTTTATATATACACACATATATTTTATATATATATACACAGTTATTTATATTTATATACGCACACAAACAAACATGCTCAGCCTCGCCATGGGCTGGACCTGGGGATCCAAAACCACAACAGCATCACAACCATTGAGCTGGGTTGGGAGGAATGGCTGCAAAGCTGAAAGTCAGCTCCAAAGGACTAGGAAAGGGACCGTCCTCGGGTACTGATGTCCACTGACTCTGGCAGCCTCCAACACAGGCAACCTCAGATGCCAACTGCCAAAGGAACAGCAGCACACATGCTTTACCAACATAGTCTAAGACTGCAGCTATAACATGAGTGTTGTGGAAAGGGACAGGCTGGGTTATCCACTCAAACCAACCCCATCACACCATTCCCTCCTCTAACGTAATTAATTGCGTAATTGATACTATGAATACTGGAGCTACAGCAGTGCAGGTTCAGGACACAACAGTATCACCATTATGCTACCCCAGAATTTAACTTTACCTTCAAGAAAATCTAAGAGAAACACAAGCAAAAAACTGTATGATCGAGTTCCCAGTCCAGTTCCTTGTCAATACAAACCTTACTTCAGTCTGCTTCGTGCTACTGTCTGACAATATAGTTCGTACCATACTTTTTCGAACATTGTCTCTGAAGCCTTTAATGCCCAAAAGGAATGTGTAAAGATAGAATGAAAACTGCTCAGAAACCTAGAAGAAATACCTTCATTTTTTTGTCCCATGTTCCTGCTATACAAATCATCTTCTTTACCTTTAATGGAACATGCTATAAATAGCATCATCAGCTTAGTTCAAATTGCTATCACCATTCCAGCTAGCTGAAATTTTTATTAGATAAATAAATGGGCTCTGATTCTCTTTCTTTGCGGTAAGAAGAGATGGAGCTGCATACTTCACAAGATTGGAGAGAACTAGAAGGGATGCTAAAATTTCCACTACTATCTTAATTCCGCCAACATACACAACACTCTAGGCAAGCGTTCACTCAGCAGTCAAGACCACAGAGGCCTTCAGAGTCTATCCACTTCACCAAAATGCAGCTGCTCTAAAGCAATGGTCAAGTTTTCCATGCTGCAAAAACTGTCCCCAAAGATCCCTGAGCTGATGAGGCATTAATGCCCATGGCTGGGAGGACTGGTAATGATATTTTCACAGTTCAGACCAGGAATGGGCGCTGTAACAAAAATTTACCAAAATAGAAGACTGAAACAAAAATATTTTAGTTGCATGTACTACCTGAACCTGCAATTTTTGTTTCACGGGCCACTTTTATTAGAGAAGTAGACTAATACTAACACTTCCATAGCAGAGAAGAGACAGGATGACAAGGTGAGGGAAAGCTGCTATATATTGGAATATGCCTTTCCCCACCCACCCCCGCCCCCATCAGTGTGGAAAAGGGAAAAGCATCAAGAATGAGTCTTCAGCTAAAGAAACATGTTGGAAGAGACAGTCAATTTCTGATGACCTTTTTTTTTTTTATTTGCCTTCTGTCTTTACAAGCTGAAAATTCTGTTTATAATTTACAAAATCTCCAAGCCCGTATCATTAACATAGTACATATTTACACATTTTATTTATATATTCACAGTGTATTTTGAAGCCACCCAGCTGTTTCAAGCTCTTTTAAAAAGCAAATTGAAAAAACAGGGCACAACAAAAAATTGCTACAATGACAAGAACTCAGAATAACCAAGGGCTTCTGAAGGTGACATTTTCTCATAGATATGCAGTAAGGGAAAAAAAATGAACTCAGAAAAACAGCTTCTGTCAGGTAACTGCCACACAGAAAATGATAAAATGTCTAATATAAAGAAATTACATGTTCAGCAATAAAAAAAAAAGAGGGAATGGCAGTGATATGTGCAAGTGCACATCACACCTGTAGATGCTGACATGCTAGTTATAAAGATTACAAAGGCTATCACACAATTTTTTCTTAAGCTGCATTTAAGTGAGGGAATTGTTTCAGGTTACTAGGTTTCAGCACTAGTAGCATTTATTCTATTTCATTCAGGGTTTTTTTTCCCCTTTGGCTTACACATAATAAATAAGTTGGACCTTTTATTTCTTTCAGATACATGGGAGATTTGCGATTTCATTTCCTTTACCCATAATTCTACAAGGGGGAAAAATGACACCAAGAAGGCATTAATCCAAATGCAGTTAGTGTCACATGCTGTCTGACAAATAAAAGTTAGTGCTGAATAGAATTATTCTTGTCTAGAAGAAACAAGGTCATGCTTGTAAATGTCCAGACATCATTCTGTTAATATAATTATATTGGCATTTTTATCCCACTTAAACTACAATTGTTCTTTGGAGTAACACTTTATCTGTCAAATTTTTTCCCTACATAAATGTTGCACAGAATCCTAAACATGCTGGAGGTGACATGAAAATGATTAATAGCTTGCCCAACCAATAAAGCCCTAATGAGATGAAATATGCAGTACCACATAGTATCATATGCCACGTTTCTTTGAGATGTGCTCCCACGTGAGAAGCCCAAGTTCAAACACGTGCCTTCTGCAAACAGCGCTTCGGCCGAAACTGATGCCGAAAGGAATTAGTCTGACTCCTCTGCAGAAAGAGCACTGGAACAGGGACTGCCATCCGCTTCCTCCCAACTCGCCAGGGAGAGGGGGAAAAGCTCCAAAATCATTAAATATAATGAAATACAACAATATTTCTTCTCACTACCAATACAACAAGGATACAAATTACAGAACAATATGAAACCATGAAGATTTGTGACCCTGGAGAGACCTACTTTTAAAGTCGGTCTCTAACAATACTTATTGGTGGGCTTATATTCGTCCCACAGTTCTCCATCAGAGGTTCTCTTAACCCTGTGTATCCTGGCTTTCAGTCAAGGTTTTTATATCCCATATCCAGCATGAGTATAAATACTACGGTGAAGAGGTACGGCCACCTGGTACAACCTTTCTCCCTCCCCGCCAGGGAAGGTCTTCCAATTTTGCAACAGTTTTTTTTCTTTCCATTAGGAATGAATGCTATCAGGAGGCAAACAGTGCAGGGCAGTACCCAGCCCTCCTCCTCCAGGCTTCACTACGCTTAGTAACTCAGAAAGAATATCTCTCCTTTCATCTCCTCCCAAATCATTGTCTCTCATTCAAGCTCAATGTATCCCAAGTGCAATTCCTCAGGCTTTACCCAAGTGAAAAGGGTCAGCACCCACATGGCTTAGGAGATAGTGCAGCATAGAGTTGTTTACCGGAGGCAGCTGAGAGGCTGCCCTGCCAAACCAGCACCACACAAACACCAATGCATCACTGGGTTTCACTGGACAACCCAGACCCAGGATCACCTCCTGATGGCTCAGGGCACAGGCAAAGACCCCTCACATCTGCCTGCAAGGTCTTGCATATTTTCAGCTGAGCTGTTTTGCCAATGTGCGTCCATTCTTGCACAGACATGTGCTATCCCTGACTCCCAATGGTCTCTAACCCCATGAAAGATCCTAAACCAATGTTTATGAAATGAAGGTTTCCCTTATCTCCTACGCAGAATCAAGAACACGAATGCTTCCTGCAGATTAACGTGCTAATGAAAAGCAGTTAAAGACTAGAGCTTATAAAAAAAATTTCAAAGTGCGATATTTTTTGATTGGAAGGTTTTGATTCATTAAAAAAGACATAATTTATAATTTCCAAAGGATCATTCTCATTTTTACAGAATGACTTTTTTTTTTTTTTAGTTAAACCATTTCAGTAGTGCTTGATAATGGCACATTCTGAATTCTGCCTGAAGCAACTCTCCAATTTGTCGGGCATTATCATCTGTATCACTGGTCTCCAATCTATGAGATGCACCAAATTAATAAACATTGCCAGGGGAGATCACAGCAGTGATTACAAAGAGCAGCAGACATGGTAACTCTACGTTTGGAGGGACATCCAGCCAACATAACACTGCTAGAAGGCAGCTCCAGGACACTGGGCATCAAAAAGTGTGAAAGGGGCTTCAATAGAGAAGTGTCGAGGAGGGGCAAATGGCAATGAGGTCCAAATGGAAAAAAGAAAAAAACACAAACAAAAAAACATTTAAAAGCAAAAGGACTACATATACTTGATACCGAAATCAGAATTCAGTTGAAAAAGGTCAGCCCAAAGGATCTCTTGTGATAACTTCCAGTCCCACATTTCTAATTTTTTTGAAGTAAATTAAAGTGTTAAAAGTGAAAGCATACTGCTTCAACTGGCCTGAAAAACAAATAAAGGGAAATTTTGAAATTGGCACAACTCACTTGAAATTTTCAGTATTGACATTATGGAGGTATCTACAACTGGAAATTCTAATTCCCATATAGTTTTATTCAGGAGTCCTGGCTCTGCCGACATATCTCCTTAAAGGAAAACAATTCTCACAGGAAGTTCCAAAATGGAAACATCTTTCAAAAGACTATTCATTTTCCTGTAGTTTAGCCTGAAGACAGTTTTTCTTAACCACCTGACATTTTAAATCAAATGAAGATTTTTACAAGACATTTGCAGCTTTTAAAATGGCTCATTTTGGTACATCCTAACATAGAAATCCCCCGCTGCATTTACTTTGAAGTTTCCATCACAAAGTCCACCTTCATGCTAAACCTAGTTCAGCTACTCAGATTAATCTTTTTTTTTAAGTCAGATTTTTACATTAATTCTGATTTCATTTAATGTATTAACCAGAAAACTCCAGAAAACTGACAGCTTTTATGCCTAAGCTAAGTGGTTTAAGTTGTAGGATTCATTTAATACACATCAAAAAAATACTCAAATCTTTCTGCAACTAAGTGTAAATTGTAAATGCAACCCCACAATTTGCGTTTCGAAGTTATCTGTATTTATAAAACTAAAATAGTCCTGTTCTGCCAATATTCACTTTTTTAAATGGGCAAACTGCAATTTCATTCAATACCCTGCTGTTTATTTTGTTCAGCAGTTAGTTCAATTAGAAGTGCACATATTAATGAATTGCACTAAAGCTACAGGAGCTAAGTAGAGCACAAAGCCTTTGGCTTGGCCAAGGAGAGCTTTGCTAACAGCTGCTATAAAACCAGAACTGCACAGTAGTTTAGCTAGTTTATCAAAAGAAATATGAATTAGAGGACAGTCCTCAAAAGCAAACAGATCTGGCTGGTCTCATTTTTACCTGGATCATCTGTCCTGAGTTGTCAGTCCCAATAAATTCAGAAAACAAGACCAGAAAGCAAGATTTTTTCAGTTATTCTCAATTATTATCTAATTTCACAGGATATTATATAATATTAATTCAATATTAATTTATTTATATTAACAGTTCAAGATATTATGTAACAGTAAATACACAGCATTTTAAGTGTAGATTATTTTTACACAGCATTTTAAGTGTAGATTATTTTTAGCCGCAGTAGCCTGTCCCACTGAAATCAATACCGACAACTATGGATGCCTTCAAGCACACGAACCCTAGAGCTGGAAGCACAAAGCGGATACCCAACATGGCTTCAGGCTATCCAGTGTGAATCCTTCAAGCACGTTCACGTAGCTGTTTTCCGCAAAGAGGAAGCCCCATTTCCTACCTTCATTGCTATTACACCTAAGCTGGAACAGGGTATTGTATTGCACCTTGCAGATTTGCCAGCACAGTCTCATATGACTTTAGAGACTTGCCAGTAGAAGCTTTACCAATGACTCTCCTGGCAGATATTTGTTTTAAACTTACCTTGCAAATACTCTGGCCTTTTATATTCTTCACAGTCATATTTTCCTTGTGATTTCCCACAATAAATCTATCTGTGGCATTATTGTTGATGCTACAGTAAGCACCTAATGTACGTTGCACACATTTGCCATACAATGAATCAAAATGACGTATATTCCTCCTTTCTCCCTCCATGTTTTAATCCCAAAAAGGAGGGGTTTCTGGCATGTTGAGAACACTGCAGATTATACTAAGGCAGAATTGTTTATAGAAGCGCATTATTGAATATCAAGAACTTAATTTTAAAAGTTAAATTCATATACATTTAATAGAGTATCACTGCTAGTCTGTTTTGACCATTAGTTGATTTTCTTCATTTTTCTCTATTTAGAAAAATAAACAGAAATCACAAGGCAAAGCGAAGGGGAATCATTTAGAAACTCAAGGATTCTGTGAGGTGACCCTCACAGTTCGAATCTCAGGTGCCTGGTTCTCTGCTGTGTTAGACCTTACACAGTGATTTACCCTCGTGTGTCCACTCAGTACCACATCCTGCCAACTTCTGCATATGTGCTTAAGTGACAATAGAAGCCCAATATAAAAGCTAAGGTTTTAGGTTTGAACACCTTTAAGAACTGTTTCATAGGATAGAATCACAGGATAATTCAGTTTGGAAGGGATCTACAGAGATCTCTAGTTGCAGAGCAGGGTCAGCTCTGGGGCCACACCCAGCTCAGAGCTTTATCCAGTGGGGTCCTGAAACCCTTCAAGCATGCAGACGACAAACACCCTGGCCAGCCTGTTCCACCTCTTGGCTGTCCTCCGGGTGAAACAGCTTTTCCTTATATCCTATGTGAACCTCTCTTCTCTCAACTTAAGCCTGTTGTCCCTTGTCCTCCTGCCAGGCACCACTGTTAAGAGCCTAGCTCCATCTTCTCGATATCCATCTTCTCCTCAGAGATGCAGTTTTGCCCAAGCCCTTCTCTTCTCTGCACATTCTTGAGTCTTATTTCCTCTTAAAAAAAAGGAATATGTACTTTACTATGATAAAAATTACTCTTGAAATACAAATTGTTTTACTGCAAAATTGACTTAGAGCCCTCAGCCTACAGCCAGCAATGCCAACAATAGGGCGACACAAGGTATTAAGGATACCTGTAGCAGTGGGCAACCATCTGAAAAGTATTTCCCACCATTTGTATTCCCCATCCTTTTCTACTCATTTTAGAACTTCTTTTATTTTGTCTACGTCTAATGAAGAATTATTCCTCCCCCTCTAACCAAGCACAGCCAAACACCACATGTTTCAGCTTAGTTTTATCTATTGCATTCATTATAATCTTATATTTGCAACTATATAAATATTCAAATAAAACAAGACAGCATGTTTACACACTCTGTCCATAACTACAACTAAGAAATTGCAGTGTGGAGGTATGACAATGTGCAAAATGCATGGAGACCCTGTAAATAAAGTCTTCAAATGCCTGTTTTCTTCAACCCTTTATAGCTGCTATTTTTCATCTTACCTGACAAGATTTACCACAGTATTTAGCAACCTTGCACTGAGAGCATCTATGCAGATGTTCATTCCTGTTCAGAAAAAAAAGAAAATCAGTTATAAATACAAACAGAGCTTTTTATGTATCTTTCTTACATAACTAGCAATTTTCAAATATTCCAAGGCAAGAAAAATATTTGAAAAACAAGAGTAGTCTAAAATGCACTATTAAACAAGAAGAAATGATGCATGGTTACATTCAAAGCTATATTCACAATCCTTTACTCATGTGACTCAGCACCTCTGGGGCCACTTTGGATCAACACTAAAGATATCAAATGTGCTTTTTTTTTTTTTTGCCATATAGCTATAACCCCAAGGCGTTTGATTTTGTAGATAACATCATAATTAGAGCTGTGCAATACAGCTGGTTAATCTATTTATTATCTGTCTTGAGTCTTGTCTTAAGTAAGCATCATTATCTGTCTTAAGCAAGACCTTGCTATGAACCTGCAGTTGTGACATCAAATTATAACTTTATAACAGAGTCTGAGGTTGACATGTCAGCAGAAATTTCTGTCTTAAGAAACTACTCCTGACTGGTGGACCAAATAAAGTGAGACCAAAATAAAATTCATTTAGGGGGAAAAAAATAAAAATCTAGTGAAATCTAGAAGGATAACTACCACAGCTATGTGTCACAATCTAAGGTTAAAAGCACCTCCTGACTCTAATCCCATTTCCTGATGCTGTCTTAGCTTACAGTTATATGAGTTAAGAAAACATCACTGAAGTTCTGTAAATTTTTAGACACTAAGGAAATAGTAAATGTGAAAGCACACACAGAGCAGAACTTCTACCTCAAATACATGAGTTCAAGTAAAGAGGCTTACTTCAGATGAGTAGAAACAAGACATAGATTTTGATGCTTCCCTCCCCTGATATTTTCCTGTAGAAAATACTGAATATGTTGCATTATTCAGGTAACACTGGGTATTTTCCCCTTTGATCTCTTAACGTGCAAAGTTACTTACATGCTTTATGGGCTGGGAAAACAGTATACACTTTTTGTTGTTGTTGTTAAAACTGAAGGCAGGAGAGTTACATTACAGATACAATTAACTGGACTGTATGAACTGCATAATCCTTATTACTTCCCCTCGTACTTACTCGTGGCCATCCCTCTGACCTTAACCAAGCACAGCACCTGGCTGGGCACCACTGCTACCTTGTGTGCACGCAGCTGAAGGCAGCTCAGTTACACCCAAGGAACTGTCACCGTGAGCTACTCCTCAGCACCCCCTTCTCCGTCCTTGTGCAAGGCAAGGAAGGAGGTACGCATCAGTCACGCCACTCTCCCCCTCAAAAGGCAATTTTAGTAATGCAATACTATGAAAAAAAGCTATAGTGCTTTACATTTAGCTACTTTGAATCTTTTTATACAGAATAATTCAGCCTTCTAATTTAATTGGGAGATAACCAAGTGTCTAACACAGCCCATTTCAAACTGAAAGGGCAAGTTCAAATGACCAGATGAAGGACCTTTCTCTGCAAGATTCCTGGTGTCTGCACATCAGTACTAGGTGTGCTCTTTTCACTCGCATGCCCAACTGATGCGACTAAAACAAGGCATAATTCTCTGTCTCTGCTGACGCCAAAATAAAACTCCTCCGCTGTTGTCAGTGATCTAGAGGCTGCATACCATATACTCAGACTCCCAGCTCAACTGCTTTATGACATGACCTTTCTTCTTTTACTTACACAAAACTCAGTTGTCCCCAAATTTTAATTTCTATGGGTGACTTCAAAATGGTAGAACACTCTCCAAAGGCCACATCCAAAAAAGCCAGTACCAGCGTGCCACAAACCGCAATCTAGAACTTCTGGATGATGAATTTAGCCCACTGATTTCAGACATGACACCAAAACTATCAGGAGTAGAGGCAGAACACCAGAAATACCATGGACTATCCTCTAGCAGAAACCAACCTCTTCTTCCCCTCAAGTCCCACAAGTGGAAAAGGTATTTCGCTAATATATCAAAGTACTGCTGTGTTTGAGTTATTAAAAATAACAGCTTATGCACTGTCTTAGGATTCTTATAAGCATTTGGGAAGTTTAGATAGCTGCATTGGTCGAAGATTAAGAGGAGCATTATGTACAGATCTTTACAATCAAGTAACAATCTTTTCATTTCTACTGCACAAAAATCACTATTTTGTTGCACACAATATTTTGCAGGCATTCCTACTGACCACCAAGAGAAAAATAAATTAGAAATATTTCAGACATAAGCACATGTTTTGCTAGTGCCTTCTTTACCTTCCTACCTGCAAAGCCAGCCCTGGAGACTGAAAAAACTAGTTTGATTCCTATAAACAGAATCTAGAATCTTTTACATGCACAGTAGTTTTTTTATTTTAAGGTGCAATGCGTAAGGATGATTCAGAGCTAGAAACAAGTGTGAAATCTTCATTTTGCCAGCCGGGGAGAGCTGCTTCATTTTCAAGGTTGAGCAATGACACAACTTTAGCCAGCCTGTGATAGAGGAGCACATATTTCTCATTCTAGATTAGAATAGAAGCTCATGTCAGAGTAATTTTGGGAAGAAATACACTTCAGTGGAATAATTACTGTAGACAATAAAAAAGAAACAGAAATGCTGTTTGGACCTGCTCATTGATTTGGATATCAGAAGCAGTCCAGGTATAAATACATGCTCATAAACTACGCATACAAATTCTTCCCCACCGAGACAAGTTTTGACACGTCTTTTAATACTAAGCAGCACATTGTATCAAGGACATAAAAGAATCACTTATAAGAAATCTACACCTTCTTCCTAGACATTTCACAATTAACAGGATAGATGAAAACTTTTCTGCAGCTAGACCTTTCAAATTACTGAAAGAAGACACTACAAGAACTTTAACTTGTTTAGCTATCAGTTTATGACCTTTCGAGTGTGCCAGTGAACCATTCACAACATCGCAGGCAATGTTACCACTAAAAATCTGCCTACTGACCTAGAACAAAAAAAAGAAAGCCAAGCACCTAGAACTCTGGTTTGCTGTTCGGCTCCCCACACACACAGCCGCAGCCCTCGAGACCGTCACACGGCAGCATGCCCCTGATGCTCTTTACAGGTCTGTTTTACATGGCTGTACAGAACCACAGAGAGGTCACGAAGGAGCTTTCGGCCTCTTTTTCTAGATAGCTCCTTTGCATTCAATATTCTACATCCATGCTAGCAGTCTCTATCAAACTTCTCTTAATCGTTATGTAGTATTATCTGAATGACTAAGTGCTCACCCTACTGCAGAATGACTGAGCAAAACTGTTTTGAAGGCAGACTTTTATTTGTTCTAAATGCTACTAATCAAAACACAGTAATGAATTAGGACTTTGACAACAGCGCATTTGTAACTTTACTCCCATACACGTTAAAGTACCAAAAGGTCTCAGCAGCAACAAGTAGAACAGATTCCCAAAGAAGCATAATTATAACTTTCTGGAGCCAGAATTTAAATGAATGAATGCCCATAACTATCAGAGAAGTCTCTCCTACAGATTTCACGTTCTTCCATCAGAAGGCTAGATCCAACAACTTTAATATACTGCAAGCCTACCTTGCCTTGATATAACTCTTGGTATTTTTCCAAGAGATGCCAGGGTTTACTGGGATCATTAGTGTTAAGTCACCAACACTTATTCATTCTTTCTTTTGTAAAACAATTAGTGGACCTGTCAACACAAAGCACCAAACTCCTCCAGCACCCACCGAAGTTTCAATACTTTACAGGATTATTTCCTTTGTATCCATTGTCCCTAAGGGTTAACAATACTGCAGTAACAAACACATACACACAAAAAAAAAATCTAAGGACTATCACTTAAAACTTGGATTTTTGCCAAACTGACACTACCAGTCAGATTATTTGAATAAGGTGACTCCCTGCTGGCACAATATAATGAATGAACTATCCATTCATCTTTTGGGGCTTCTTCGAATGACAAGCAGATGTAGAATACCTGTTACAGAACTGAATAGTAAAGTTTTTGATGAAATCATTGCTTTTTCTTCCAATCCTCTCCTCCCTCTTGGACTAAAAAACTTCCTTTAGATTTATAGCATCTATGAATCTTGCTACATGACTTTATAAACGTAAAAGAGCATGATCTAAAACACTTAATCTGAATATAAAGAATTCAAAAATAAGATTCATGTATCATATATACAGGATTCATGTATTTTAGAACATTTTTAAAAGTGAGACAGTTTGCCTAGTTTATTCCTGTCCTTCTCAATATTTTATTAATGTTATAGGCTTTATTGAAACAATTTTAAAGTCACTGTCAAATACTCCCATGCATTTCTCATTACCTGTAAACATAATCTGGAAATAGTACCAGGTTATTCACAAGGTATCTACTGCATCTCACCTAATGTGACTAATTTTATGGATGAGAAAATGCACGGAATTTGTTCTAATGCATTCAGTAATACTTTAATCCCTGAAAAAGTTTCTGCTGCAATAGAAAATGAAAGAAAGATGCAGCAATTGAAAATAAATTATTAACTTTCCAATACAGCTTCAGCAAGATTTTCCAAACGACCACAACCCCTTATGAAACAGCAAGCACAAGTGAGGATCTTAGCCTGTACTAAAAAAAAATCCACAAGAATAAAGTAAGCAGGGGTTGTCAGTTGTCCTCTAGCACGGTGTTACGTTCAGGTGAAGAATCTTTATCCTGAGAAATTTGGATATTACTAATTCTTTTAATCATTATTGTCTACAAACACCATTTATAGAATAAGCTCTCCCAATGCGTACTGAGAAGGCAAAAAAATAAACCCAAATATATAGGTGGGTGGGGGAAGTCCCAAGGGATTGATATGGACAGGAGACAAAAGAAAACCTATGAGAAAAGGAAAAAACTAGTAAGACAGTTCAACTAGAAGTGGGACACATACCCTCCCCAGCAAAATAACTTTTTTTCTTTTGCCTTTTTTAAAATTCTTTTTTGTTAAAGGTACGAGAAGAGCAGAGCACTGTAAGGAAGGGCTGACAACAAGCGGTCTATGGGAAGCTGCTCCCAAGTATAAGCGGCAGCACGGGAGACAGCCTGAAAACACATGGCTAAAATCCTAAGAACATGCCAAGTCTGAATCAGAGAGTGAAGAGGTTGATGAGGGTGTGCCTGGACTGTCAGGTCCTATCAGAGCCACCGCACTCTCACAACATACAAAACATGCCCTTTTAAAAACATCACAAAATACTTCTGTTTGCCAGGAAAGGGCCTAATATAATTAAACAAACAAACAAACAAACAAAAAACAAAAAAAACACACAACAAACCCCAACCAAAAACAATTAGACTACTTAATTTATAATGAAAATGCATCTACACTTCTCTGCTGATTGCAGGCACTTGACTTTCAGCCCTACTCACAAGATAAGTGTCAACTATAACAGAACATTTGATTACCAGACTGAGCTCAATACTCCTTCCTATGCAGTTCATTCACACTTCTGCTTCTGCCACAGCTTGCAGGACAAAAGGGCAATCTCACAAAATTCCCCTACTGCATTTTTGTTGTTGATACTGTTTTTCAGTTAATAATCCAGCCCTATAATACATGTAACAAAAAAAGCAGCTCTTTCAGACACATGTCAGGTTGAACTAATTTCCTGAACAAATTCTTAGACCTTTGCAATTCAGTCGAACATGTCAAGTGCATAAAGTCTACCTGGATTTTCTCAAGTGTGTGCATTTCAGTCCTGTCACAAAGTTAAAGCGATCAATACCCACAATAAGCAAACATGTCATTCATCATTTTACTAATATGCTTCTGTCTTCTACTAATAAAGATGCGAATAACAAACAGCCATTTTAAATTTGGTAGATCTGAGACCAGAGGGGTTATGTTCAATGCAATTACAACTTTCTTTCCTCACCTCTCTCCCAGCAGAAGGATAACACAGTGTAGCAGCGCAGTTGGTCCCCAGCTGTTACCCCGCTGCTGATCCAAGTGGGCACGAGGCACTGCAGGAGGCGGGGGGGGGCATCTCCAGCATACCAAAAGCCAGAGCATGGCTCCGAGGACAAGGACGAAGCGTGCTGGGGGCCAGGCGGCAACAACTCCAGGGCGTATTCCTCTGTATCGTTCCCAATCCAAGCCCTTGGCAAGCAACAACCATCCACAGCCAGAGAGCCATGCCCACAGCAGGGGTTCCCAGCCCCTCCGGTGCCCTGGGTGCTGACTCAGGGCAGCTTCGAAGGCTCAGGGCTTCCCCCCTTCTCCCCTGCCAGGGCCCTGGACCCGCTCTGCAACTGCGGATCAGCAGGAGGAGAAGCCATCCTCCATGCACCCCGTGGCCCATGGCTTCCGAAAAAAGGCTACCGGGCTTTTCTGCCCTAAGGTTATTGCTCTTGGGTCCCACGTAACACATTGGGTCTGGGCAAACAAGAGTACAACAAGTAACAAGGCTTTGAAATCTATGTCTCTCAAAGTCATGCAAAAATCTCCCATATTCTCCACTTGCACACTTCAGTGTGTTGAGAAGTAAATGAATTAATCTCTTTTAGCCTAAGAGCAGCGCTGGGGAGAAGTAGCTTTCTGAGAGGTAGCAAGAATGACAAATATTTACAGTTAAAAGACAGTAACTACAGCTAACCATCAATGATCAGAGTCAGTTATTCAATCGAGAACTAAGACCTTTTATATAAGAAAAACACATCTACTTTATTTCCAAATATAATGATCATCTACCTTACACCTGAACATATTATACTGAAGTAGCATTGCATTGTCCAGGTAAAAAAAAAAAAAAAAAAAAAAGAGAGAGAAAGCATGAATAACCAAAGCACCTGGCCTGTGACAAAAGTTTAGTTAAGGCATTTCCACTCCCAAGCACACCACCTACTAAGACAAACAAAAATAGAGGTTATTCAGGATAACTTCCCATAACTTAAGTCTTGGCTTCTGGAGTCTCACATGCCACCCTCAATGCCCACAGTTGCTGCTGTTTTCTGTAATTCTTGTTACACCCAGCCATATATTTAACACCCTGAAACATTTCTGGATACATTTTATAAGGAAAAAACAGAATTCAGATGAGGGGAGAGAGATGATCCTTCTGCTTACAATGTTCAGATTTTATAAATATTGGGTGGTTTTTTACATATGCATTACCTTTATTTGGTTTTAAAATATACACTGAATAGGTAATGAACATGCTGGGTCATATGACTTCAGCTGACAAGAGGTTCTGGATGGTATTTTTTTGTCTGGTTTTGTGTGTTAGGTATTATCTCCCATAATTTTTTTCTTCATCTTGATTTTTATTCCGAAGAATAGCTGGTCTAAAAATTGTGAAAAACATTTCTGCAGTTATTTCTTCATTCCAGTATCATATTTTCTGGCAATTTAAGTTGGATTTTTAGCTTTTTCTTCTTTTGGGGGTCACAGGAGCCAGAATCAAGGCTGGAGAAACAATAAAAAGACATCCAAAAGGGTAGATTTTCATTTACTCCTACGTAGAAGCTAGTCTTTGTGTTCACGCAGCAATAGCAGCGCTAAACTCTGATAAGAGTAGATTTTCATTTACTCCTACGTAGAAGCTAGTCTTTGTGTTCACGCAGCAATAGCAGCGCTAAACTCTGATAAGAAAATGTTTATTTTTCAAAACTTCTTTGCACTATTTTGAAAAAGACTGGATTTTTAAAAATATCCACCACTGTCAAAAGGTGCAAGATTCTTCGCTGAAACTGGAAAGTTATCTAGAGCCATAAAGAGATGATTCTCCTTTGGTTAAACTGAAAAAACCCCCACATGAATTTTCTGAAAATAGAGCCACTAGAAGCACAGTATTTATTCTGATACAACCAAGAACAGGATTATACACCTCTCCATTAAGCTGGTAACTGATAAAAAGTTTCAGATGCAGTGCTTTCCAAGAAAATTAGTGAAGGAACTTATAAGAAGAAATACCTAACAATATGACCCTCAAAATGCAAGAGATTTAATCTCACCTTTGATTTCTAATTCTTCGTTGAATATTTACCTCTGATCCGAATGTATGCAAGGAAATACAAGAAAATCTCTCTACTGAAAACCAAGAACAGACTTCAGAAGTCGTTTCAGTAGTACAAGGCCCTTAAACTGAAAACGTTGTTCAGAAGCACTCAGCATCTCCCAAAACAGCCCCTTTTTGTTCTAGAAGACAGACTAGCTTTAGAATAAAATACCTTTTACATTTATATATGTGTATGTATGTACACATACATAGTGTGTATAAATATACACACACATACATACACACATGCACAATGAATAAAACAAACGCCATCACGACAGAAATCAACAGTTGTGTGAAAATACTGTAATTTTATCCTCCCAGCAAAACTTACAGCTATCCCCCACTGAGAGCACTGAAGCAGAAACAGCAAAATTTGGCTCCAAGAGCTCAAGGTAACTCCTACAAACTGTCTCCTACACCTACTTGTCCTGCAAACCTACTTTGACACAATTTCCCTCAAATCAAGGCAATCTCCAGTGTTTGCCTGCAGTCGGCATGCCAACATGCCTCCAGCAATTTCAGGCTTAAACAGATTAATTTCAGTCACACAGCACATTCATCCCACCTTGGGATTTTAATCAAAGAAGAAAGCCAAATACTGAGGAAGACTAAGATTATATTTCACAATATGAAAAGGTCGTATCTATAAATTAGAAACATGTAAAAAAAGCTACATACAATATTTTTAAATGCTCATTTCTGGAACATGTGGTTACAATCCAATGAAGCCAAGTATAACAAAACATCCCATCTTTCATTTTTCCCTATAAAAATGATAAATGCATTGTTCATTAATCTGCTGTATGTCCAAGTATTTTTTTCTTTGACCCGTAAGTCAACATTCCACAAAAAGAAAGTTGTTACTCTAAAATATCATACTGCTGTAAACATTTACATCCTGCTAGTATTACCTCCTGGATCACATGGATCTATGATTTTCAGTGAAATATAATCCCCTCTGACCCCCTCAGAGAAGAATATCTTTATCAGCTTTTTTCCTTCTTAGCTCCTTTCCCTTCTTGACCATATTTATATTTTCAGGACACCCACTTTTCAGAGGTCCTGCAATGCTTATTTACTTGCTTTTCTGCTTCCAAATATGAACGGTTACATCCGAAAATCCTTTCATTCCCTATGGAACACATCTGGAAAGTGCTGAACAAAAAATAAAATATTTCAGGCAACAAACTTGGACAGACATAGCAATACAGCTGGGCTCAAAATAAATTGTGGTGCATTTTGTCTCGTAGATTTAGAATTGGGTAAGGAAATACATCAAGTTAACCCCTCATTTTCACCTGCTTAGCCCTGATGTTCAGATCACACCCAAGTCAAGATACAAATGCAGGTTGTATTTGTATAGCATAGTCAGTTTCCTTACTTATAAGCTGAAGAACCCACAAAGCTAGAAAACAGGAGTGAAATGCAGGAAAAAATTTATTTCTATCAGAGAGCAGAGAGGGCTGACGACACAGCGAAACAGATTCACACATATACTGGCACAGAGCCCAGAGAAACAGCTTGTTTCCCCTTCACTCAGGTGTGATCTGATATTGTGAGGTCTTGCAAGATATCCACAGCATTCTTGTCATGAACTGGACGCTCATAAAATCCCACTGAGTACTTTTGCATTAGAAGAATGTGAAGATGTTCCTGACATCAGTAACTCCGCTTCCCGCCTCCAGCCAGCCCTCCAGAGCAGGATGGCTTTCTGCTGTACTTGTTCCTCTTGGAACTTTAAATGCATATAAGTTTCACTCAGACAAAAGCATTTCTGATACCAAGTCTAACCTTCACCTCTTAGAAATGCAGACTATTCCTGACAGTACCACTGTTTACTCTCCTAAACTATTCTACACAATTACGAAGCATTGGGGAAACCTGAAGAAAGATGACTTTTAGCAGATTTACCTGTAATAAAATTACAAATAGCTGCCCAACCAGTTCTCTCTCAGTCTAGCTGAATAGACAGTCTTTTAAAATTACCATTAACACACACCTTCCAACTTTTTTTTAAAACATCTATTTTTCCTCAAATCTTCAATAGTTCATCAGTTCTTTTCCTGTCATTTCGTTATCTCCAGCCTCACAGGCATTTTGGTTTTCTTGCCACTGTTTGTATTTTTTCCCTAATTTTCTCCGTGTTTCAACAACTTTCCTGTTTGGGAATCTCCTTCTCCTTTTCTAGATTACAAAGGCCTTGGCTTTTTGCTTGGAGAAGTCTCACTTTGTTCCCCATCAGCCCCCAAAGGTTTTTATCTGCCAATAATTTCTGTCCAAGAACAAAACAAAACATGGCTTGGAAATACCTCAAAAGAGTGGACTTTATTATAAAGCACAGTGCCAAATACCCTTGCTGAATGATGATTTTTCATTTTACACTCCTTATAGCAATTTTCGTTTCACATCAGGGTGATCACATTCAAGCAAATTATCTGACAACATTTTACAAATTTTCTTCCTATCAAGTGCTTAAATAAAATCTGTTATGTTACATCTCTCACTTCTCTCTCCAACAGATTCTGGATGTCAATACAGAAGGGACGTCCTCCCTTCTGTCTCCCTCCTTTACACGTCACCAAAAGGTAGATTTCGTGGGTCCCACTCTAAAGCTTAATTTTGGAGATATTCACCAGTAAGAATGAAAGTATTTCATATTAGCACTGGGACAGCAATGCTACATAGAAATTACTCAGAAAATGCAGAATGTATGTGTTTTTAAAATATTTACTATTGACTTCTATAAGGCAGTTAAAATCAAATTGTTATTTTTATTACAGCTGCTTTGCACCATTAGTGATGGAAAGCAAGATCTGTAATCAGGACTAAGCATATAATAGCTAGAAGTTGAAGTTAAACCTTAGAACTGCCCTACAGTCCATTTATAATGCCAGATTGACTGACAGAAATCTTACTATAAAAAAGTGTAGTCACTAAACTTTTCACATTCCAAACCACAAAGTCCTAGAGCCGAAAGACTCATTGGAGCCTCCATCTTGTTCTCAGAGATCTTTGTAAGGTTCTTCGGCGCTTCAGTTAACCTGTTTATACCAAAATTCCTGCAAACGTCCCCAAACTCAGCCTCAACCACTGCGGGCAGAGTGCCTACAGGAAAACATCGGCAGCACACAGCGCTGCCCAAGAAAGCAGTAAGCACCTGGGCATTTAACAGGGCAAAGGTCCACGCTGCTCTGTGGCTAGCAGAACACCACCCAAATGGCGGAAAACAAATGAGGGTATGTGAGCTAATAAGCGCTCCCGTAGCTACGTGTGCAGTGAAGACCCAAGTTGCTTTCAAGGCCTCTGCTAAATATTCCACTGTAATGAGCAGAGAAATACCAAGGTTGAACTGTGTGATGATATTTGTTCACCTCTTGCTTCCTTCCGCCCCCACTTCATTTGGTGTCAATGCCCCTACAGAAGCAGGACGAGGTCCTGAACCCATTTCTTGCTCAATACTTTACATCGAAGAGTGTCACAGCCATTATGGAGCTGGCCAAGATGCTGCGACTACTGATCTGAGAAAGCTTCTGCAGAACTGGAGTCTTCCCACTCCAAAATAAACAGCCAAGGAAAGCCATACATCAGTTCCACATCACCTAATGCTTACTCTCTGTACTCTGGTGACATCTGATGGCTAAAAGCGTAATAGATGTTGCTTCAATTTCAAAGATTAGTCATCCAAGTTTCCCTTTTCCATTTAGTAGAGGAGGAGAAAAAAAAAAAAAAAAAAAAGAGTCAAAAGAAATGCCTCTAGAACTTTAGTGACACCTATTTCTTTTCAGAAAAAAAGTAATTATAATTTAACAGCTGAGAGCACTAGGGTTAATTTGCCTCAGTCCACTTCCCACCCATTCTACACATCAATTAGTAAGTAAGCAAAACCTATACAACCTTCATGGTTTCCAAATTTGTCCATTTCCAACAGAAAGGTCTTTAAAAAGAAATTGGCCCAACCACCAGCTCCAGAACAAGCTTTCCTGCTGAAGAATTAACAGTTTGACCAGAAAGGCACCTAACCCTGGGAGTAACCCTGAAAATTTCAGTAGCAATAAATGACATGCTTGAAGATGTGCACATGCTTAGGCATGCCTGCAAATGGAAGCCCTCTCTCACAAACTAGTTCTCTTACTACTACTGCTACATTTCTAACTGCAGTCAGTATTTTCATAAAAGATACTTATTCCAATGAAGGAAGTGTCTGAATAATTTTGTGTCTCCCAGAAACTACCCCTTATTTTAGGGAGGGAGCACAGATAATACTTGCAAAAAACTTTTTTAATAAATTCTGTTGGAAATTTAAAAATGGAAATAAAACGTGGGCAGCTTTCAGAATTCAAATAACTCTTGAACTAATTTTGTTCAATCTTGAGCTTTTAATAGAAAATCCCATGTATTTTTAAATAAAGCCTTCTCCTAGCTGAGTTTATTATGCAATATAATAATGATGTTGCATTAACATCAGAAATAACCAAGTGCTTTTTAAAAATCTGAAGCCATTATCTTCAGTAATAGAATAAATTTCTTAATTAAGTCATGGGAATTTCAACATACAACATGCTTCCTCACACTTAGCTACTGGTTCTCATTCCATAGCAAATGTTGAAAGAAGGAGGAGCTGCCAAACCATAATATCTGGCATAAGATGAGAGATTGTCATCTACCTTCCTGCTGACTTGTCCCAATCACAACGCATCAGTGCACACATTTCCATTTCAAAAATTGCTACTGATATTGAAGAAGCTTCAAAGAGGCATAGACACTGCAAGGAGGTTTGAACTCATATGGAGAATCACAAATTGATATGGATTGGCCGTGGATTTTGCACAATTATCCAGTTAAAATCGGTTTTTATGTTCCAGAAAATACTACTTTTACATCACTGTAAGTCTTCAGTTAAATCTCATTTTCTCCATGGCTAAGAAACGCGGGCCTTTAATCATCATACTGTAGCTTCAGTGATGGGTCATGAGTGAAATCAGATTATTTGTTTCAGTTCAACAACCATGGAATGAGACTTTGCAGAGCACAGTATGAGAAAATGAAAAATATGTTATTCCTTATTTGCAAAGGAAGAAAGCAAAGGTTTCTTGTGATGGGCAAACACTGGGAGAGAGCTAGAGTTTTTGTTAATGTATGTCAGTGCTGATATGGCTTATAGATATCAGTAGAAGTTAAATAATCAACAGCAATGCTCTGCTTTGCAGAATAAAAGAAATGCCAGCAGTACATGTTTGAAAAACATGAGCCTCTGGTAATTTCTAAAGTCAACCATGCCCCAAATCAATGAACTGAAAAAGCGTGTAGGAAGGAATGATCCATCACAATCACACTGTTTTATTAAAAATTCACTTTCATTAAAATTGCAAAATAAGAAATTTTTTCAAGTGTGTGCATATACAGGTATATTTTTATTTTTATCCATATATACAACCTCTCTTGGCTTTCTTATTCCTATTCTGAATTTTTCATCTCATATTTGCTATTTCCTCCTACGTGTCATGAAAATGTTGCACTCTAATTCATCACTTTTTCTGAATATCCACCACCACCCCTGCAATAACACAATGAAACTCAGAAGAGGTCCCTTACCAGCTCGGGCACCCGCTCCCTTCAAGTTCTGCTGGCACACACACGAGTGGCTCATGCATATTAGAAAGGCTGGTACAGTGTCAGAATGATCTACATAAACCCTATATTTAGCTTATTTTACTGCTTGAACGCTGGTTTCCAGTCAAACTTTACATCCAAATCAGAGACTTTGCAGTTATAAATGGAGGGAGGGACAAGTGTTCTACTGTGCACGCTTCACTCAAAAATGTTACAGCATGCCAACAACTTTAAGTAGCTCATGTTAAGTCCCCGCTGTTGTTACATGACTGCAATAGGTACTTAAGTTAAAGCTGATTTGAGTATTTCTTATGAAAGCATCAACAAGCCTTAGTTGTAAATGAGAGGTGCAGAGAAAATATTCCTCTGCGGGCCAGCTGCAGGAACAAGCACCTTGCAGACTGCGAGGCAAGCACCCTGGCCTCTGCATCCCACTTGCTTACGCTGTGCAGGAAATACTCACTGAAGTATTTTTTAAGGTGTTTTTAAGGTCTGAACAGAAAAAGCAAAGTTGAATTGTCAGTATAAACAGTAGGAGATGCAGGTTTATTTTGGGGTTTGGAGATTTTTGTTTTGTTTTGTTTTAATCAAGAGGCTGGCTCCTCTGTTCACGTAACTTGGGGTTGTTCTCAGCTAGTAAGTGGATTGAAGCCTCTGTTTAATTTCACATAGATCATTAAGACAGCTAAAAGAACCCAAATCACACATAAAATTTAAGCTGAATGTAAGAACTCAACATGAAAAGACTCCACATCTCCTTTTGGTGGACTCTTCAAAACCTGAATACACCATCTGGAAAAGAGATCTGCTACTTCTCAGTGAACACAGCTAAGGGAACACAGCCCTGTCATCTACAAAAACTAGTTCTACTACTAAAATATTTGTCTGAAGAAGACAAACTCTTTGCACTTACAAGTGCTGCTTGTGGAAATCACCTTTGCTAATACAAAATAAAAATAATAAAAACATTCCAACACAGGAAGGCCAAAAATAATGACAAAAAGGTGAAGAATACCTTTAACCCACCACAATGCAGCTACCTATTACCATGGCAAAATGGAGCTTTGGAGGAGATGAAATTTCTTGACAGCTGCCAGCTCCAGACCATGCAACAAAATTCCCATCAGCCAAGGAACCACTCATATTTCAAATCTGAAATCTAACCTCTAGATGATCCATAGTGTTTGGGATTATTTATTTAACTTAAAAGTAAATTATATTTCAGAAGTGACAGGTCGTGCATTTTCTACTGGTAAGATGGCTTCCACACTGAACAGGTTATGTTTAAAGAACGTATGTTTGTTCAGGGCTGTCAAGTAGAAAAATTACGTATTTCAATTAAGCTGTGTTCTTACTTAGAAATAATTCTTGTTTTCTTCTTAAATGCAGACTAAATTTACAATCTGCTATTACATAGAAATTTCAGACGTTCTAAAACAACCTCACTCGGGGGGCTGAGTAGTGGCATCCCTTCTGCTGTGCACTAGTGTTACCAAAGTCAGGCTATGTACAGGTTACATGTCAGGCTAAGCTGGTTACATGACAATTAACCAAAATTTGGTTAACTTCATATCAGTAACCCCAAGATTTTGTAGCAATTCTTCACAACAATTCTTTCACAAAACCTGAAAAGCTTGCATATATGTATATATATGTATATATATATATAAATATATATATATATACACACACACACGAGATTTTTCCAAACTAAGTCTCTTTAAATGGGGAGAGTATACAGAAGACATTGACACAGAATAATTTGCTGATTCAAGGATCATGTGTTTGCACTTCATATAAAGATACTTTTTCATCCAATGTGATAAAAAGTTCCCAGCATGATACTAAATCGTTGCGCTGCTGAAGGTGAGGCCTTCTGCAGGAGACAAAAAAACAGGGCTCTGATCACTGCATTCATTTAAGACAAAAATTAAAAAATAATAAAAAAAAAAATTTACAAGTTAAGGTTTTTGTTTGGGTTTTTTGGCGCGCACACCCCTCACCACCACCCTCCAAAAAAAAGAAAAAAAACAACATGATAGGCCTAGGACTGATGGATCAATCCACACATACACACACAAACACAATCTTTTTAAATGATTTTTCTGCATTCCTCATCCTAAACTATGGGTTAGGTGAACAGCAACAGTGTCTCACCCCATAAGAGACAGCAGAAATTCCTTAACCTACCTGACTGGGAAACTGCAAGTTTCACATTTGTAAAGACTTTTAAAAACCTTGGATGGAAATCCAGATTAGTGCATGTTTGGTATTAATCATTCTTGTAAAACTCATGAACCTTGAAAATGTCTGTGAACATTTTAAGCTAAAATATGGACTGAGCTTCCAAGACTAATTTGTGTTGGCAATGTTCAAAACAGAATGACAAACAGATGTTCTAGGTCTGTCTGAAAAACTAAGGGATTTGGGGATAAAAGTCTTCTGAATGATTAATGATATTGCCAAAATAAATAAATATGCAGTCATCTGCTGAAACTAAATATATATAAACACATAACCCCAAACCAAAGTGTATATCCTATGAAAATACCGAACAGATTAACATAAGCTAGACTGTGCCAAAGCTTTTGATTTAGGACACTAAAAGAATATGTTACAACTCTCTTTTGGAGTGAAAATATGATATACTTAATAGTACCACCACATACTAAAAAAATACATGTGGGGAAAAAAAAGAACCACTGAGACTTGGACTCTAAAATACTGAAGAATGAATGATGCTTAAAATCAGAGCCTCAGCTAAGGATAAAAACAGATAATAGATTACCAATTTATTAACACTTTTACTTTAGAAGGTGCTTTTATTTTCACAGGGACACTGACTTTGAAAGGAAAATTAGACTTTAAAAAAAAAATAGGAGGAAGTGAAAATATTTTAGAATGCTGGCAAGAAAAAAAAAATCCTAAATCCAGTACATCATTACATTTAATTTGCGAAGTATTAAAATAACATATTCAGTGTAGCCTAAACTAATTGCAAACAGACAAATTGGCAAGATAAAGGGTCCTACCATCCTATAATGCTTGTAACATTTAACTGGAATTCTCATAAAGACATAAACCAAAAAGCAGCTTACGTCCATTTTTGTACTGCATTTGTGTGTTTTTAGAAAGGAGTTACTCATTTTTGGATCTCTTCTACTCTTACAATTTGCTCATTCTGCGTAATTACTAAGAAATACAACAACTCTCATAGCTATGACTTGAAGAAACCAATTACGTTCCCAAACACTTATTTGATTTAGAGTTAAAACTGTTCAAGCACATTTTCTAAGATGACAAAAATTCTGTTTATGAAAGCATACTTACAATGTATACATCAAAAACATTTACACATTAGCATTTTCTAGTGGAAAACATGTTTGTTGGATGAGTGGACAGCTGCAGGTAAAAATACTGGATAAAGGCAACTATGTAAATGAAAGGAGGAAAACCACAAATTTCTGGGAACGAGAACTGGTGTTTTCTCCAGTGCCGAATTCTGAGACCAGAAGACAAAACTTTCGTAGTAGAGTACCATCACCTTGCTCAGCGATGGACTTGTCTTGTATCACTGAAGTCTTTGACAAAGTTTTGACCAACTACACTAGTGCAGGATGAAGGCAATAGTAGAAAAACAAGTTACACAATTGGGCCAGTTTCTTCCAGCAAGGATCACTCTCCTCTGACCAGTGAAAAAGTAAATTAGCATTGACACCAAAATCATTGTCTCTAGGTTTCAGGTCAGACCAGAATAGATCAATTGTGCACTAATGCACTGCAAAAACCACCATCTGATTACATTAGTTGGGGCAAATGGTGGGCATTTATGAGCTGCAGCCCCTTGTGCTATGACCCAACTGAAACCAGCAGTCAACCCAGCAAGTCTAAAGCTTCAAGCAGCTGCAGTACTCTCCAGTCAGCTATTCTACAACACAGACACACATTCAGATCTACATTTTGTAACAAGAATGACCCAAAACCTTAATTTGATAAAAAAGTCTCTACAAAAACTTCAGCACTAATTGACAGCTGTTTTAGTGATCGCTATTCATAAACCAACCATCTACACAATGATAGCTAGGAAATAGTTCATCCTCAAATTTAAGACTTACTGACATGTTCGTCAATAACTACTAAAGCTACAATCATGTCTTTGATTCAGGGACTGGGAAAACAAAGGAAAAGAGAAAAAGCAGGTATAGATTAGACCAGCCTAAGAAGGGGAGCTTTCTGAAGATTTTCAATTCAAATTAACAGACAAGTTTTGTGGGGACCATTCTCAGGACCCCTCGTAACTCCAAGGAGAAAACAGCATACAGCTGTGGGAAGATGCTTACACCACAACTCAGCATAGGAGATCACAAAACCATAAAAAAGTTAGATTGTGCGAAAGCTCTGGAAGTCATCGCGTCCCACCTCCTCTGCTCAAAGCTGGGCTGACTTCAGAGGCTGCTCAGATGTAACACAATCAGATGTTCTGCTTAAATGTAAGCGCCACTGAAAATCCCACAATCATCAACTCTGCTGGTCTTGCTATACATCTATCTATCCATCCCTTTGTAATGAGTCCAAACCATTTATCTGTACTGGTGAGCAGCTACCAACATGAATTGGGTCACCGATTCCTTTTGGTGACATCCAGGAGCCACCGACACTCGAATTGCCATCACTGGGATCCAGCAGCAAGTATAGAGAATCAAAGGGTGAGTATAGAGGAACAGAGCAGATCACACTTGAGAGAGCTATTGGAAGAGGTCATTATTTAGCATCAATAAGCGTAGGTCATATACATCACCTGAAAATCCAGTTCTTTCCAACTCTGTGAAGACTCAATAAAGGAACACTGTATCAAGCATACACCACGCATTTCCACAGTCTCTTTCCATACAAAAGAAGAAAGAAATCTTTTGCTTAAAAAAAAAAAAAAAAAGAAGAAGAAGAAAAAAAGCCCTTTATATATCCACATATTCAAGAAGTATATTGTTAGGGAGGAACAGATAGAAAAAGTGGTAACTAACAGCACATATAGCCCTCATCATAAAAAAATCAATGAACATATTTACTCAAAAAATAATTTGGTAGCTATATATAGCAGAGATTACATAATTTTTTGTTATATAGCCAGGAAGCTTACTACATTTAAAACACAAACCCAAAATGCTTGCAATAACCCACTGAATACAAAACTTAATAAACGTTAACAACAGATCCTAGCATTAAATAACTACACAAATACTGTTAAAAAAAATCAAGTAGTTCATCTGCTGAAATGATTTAGCAAGTCCATCTGGAAGAGGATGGGACATCCATATACAATAACCTTGTGAGTTCGTGGCAGAGATTCCTCCATCCATTATACCAAAAGGAAAGGAAAGGAAAGGTTATACAGGTTAATAGATACAGAATATCCATGATTGACTTCTGTATTTTACTACACACACAATATCTTCCAGTGATCACTGAACTGTTGGAAAGTTTGTATGAATCCATGTTTTCAAGATATAAAACTATGAAGACAAATTATAATTATTCAAATCCTCACTACAGTACATAATGTCAAGATAGTATCTGTTTACAATAACAAGCAGAGGGCAAGCATATCCTTAACTATAGAGGCTCAAATACAAGATGCAACCTCAAATCCTACATTCTCACAATTAAAGTTATATTTTCTGATACGATATTTACAATTATGCAAGATAGCTTTCTGCCCAAATCCTCCTCCTTCCCTCACTTTGGGGGTGGAGGGGAGGAATTCTTATTTTCTCCCCTGTGCTGACCGCTTGCAGGTTCAATTCTTCTAGAGGTCAGGGTTTCCAAGCACTGAGCAAATGAACCTCTAAACAAATAGGTATAAATGAATTTCACTCATTTCATTGTTTTGACTTCCGTGCAACTGGTTGTTTTCCACAAACCTGGAAGAAGCATTGAATCAGTGTCATGGATTCTTGAAAATTTTTAAGTACTGTGGCATTGGTGTCAATTCTGAACTCACATTAACAGTAGGAGTTTAACTTTTATTTGTTTGGCCAGCAACAAAACAGAGAATGAAATAAGAAACAAGGTAAAAATGCCAGACTGCAAGGAATGAGGCAAAGTGGACAGGAAAACCATGCAACTCTTGAAAATCCAAGCTCAAAAGAGCCCGGGGGCAGTGATTTAGGGGAAGAGCCACAGCAGTCAATCGCCTGCCAGCATTCACAGGCTGGCCCCGGAGCAATGGCACCTGCAGCCCTCTGCCTTTCCACCACTGTTCAGTGTGCAAATATCTGAAGAAATGCTTGCAACAGTACACATGGACGCACGCACCCTGCTCGCCATGGCCATGCTGCCTCTCCCATTTCCACAGGAGCAATTCAGTGCCCTCCAAATTTCTCTCGCAGCCACTGCTGCCGCAAAATCCTTTTATGTGCCTGAGGCTTCAGTCAGCTCAAACACCAACAGCATCACCAAGCCCTGCCAGTGGCACTGGCATTACACAGGAGGCAGCTAGACTAAATTTAGTGCTACAGAGGGAATTGCTTTAAAGGAAGACAAATGTAGCTAACCTGTGAAGAGCTGAAACTTAATGGAAGACAAACTCTAGAATAAACACTTGCAAGTCACAGTAGTAAAGCAGGCTCGCAGATAGTCTTTTTAGGCATTTTATCTCACCTCATTTGTATGTTATCCCTTGATGTACTTTAATAAAATTTGGCAAGAAAATAGTCCAGCAAAATAACAGTTGAGCTGTATTTGCATGCCCCGCAGGAGTCACACAAAGACCAATGCTCTCACTAATGTATATAAATGACTGCCTGAGGGCTGCACAGATGCTCCGCTGTGCATCTGCACTGATGATGTGGTCATTTTGAAAAGCCCTTTCCCAATCTGTTACAGAATACCTGTTTCTAGTTTCCTGACTTGGGGAATAAGCTTCACCATCAAATGGCTACTGATAATTGCCTCATGTTCAATCTGTTATGAATAAAATGCATGATACTCCTGCCTCACTTTGAGGAACAGTTGCACATAAAGCAGTTGGAGAACTGACAGTAGCGTTTAGGTAGATGATAAACACGGCAATTTAATACACTTTAGAGCTTGCACTTCAGTTCTTCTATGCAAGTCGTGTGGCTTTTAACAGCTGATAAATTTTCCCCTCCAACATGGCTCCAACCATACTGCCTGTGAGCACTAATTATGGAGTAATCAATGTTAGCCCATACTCCTTGCTAAATGGTTTACAAAGAACAAATGGAAACAGATTACCTTATTATCATAGCTTCTGGGTCTGCACTCAACCATTTGCTATCAAAGATATAAGAATTAATCCACAGTAAAATTTCTTTGCTCTCTCTAGTCAGATAGAAGAGAGAACTGGGCATTTACTGCTTATGCATATAGAGTTGAAAGCAAGAGTTGTCAAAGATAACCTTGATCTAGCAGCAAGATGACTAATAATCATAAACAATATAAAGACAATTTAAAACTTAAGATCACAGGGATCACAGAGAATTGTAGCACATATCACTGCTATTTCCACATTATTCCATTTGGTACAATGATTTACCATAACCCAGGAGCCAAAAATGCCCCCTATAATACACAAAGCTGCAACAATACAGAAGAATGTTACAGCAAACCATAGTATCGACCATGTCCAGGCAAGTGTTCAATACTTTGTTTTTTAAAGCATCTTTTTGCTTAGTCTCAAAATCATAAAAGCTGTTTAAAATATACCAGATGCTGTAAGCAGCAGAGAAAAACTTGATAGTTTTACTGGAAGAAAAAGGAAAATTATAATTTAAAAACCTATTTTAAAATACAGTTCTTCTGGAAAACACTACAGGTGTTCTATGGTGTATTCTGAAGATGGGAAATAGTATATATGGTGGCAGAATTCAGTCCTATGACTGCGCTCACATTATTGAATAATCTTTCCTGGTTTGCTTCTCTGCTTTTTTAAAATCTTCATTACAACTCTCCCAGCTTCATACACTCAGGAGTTTCTGAAAACAAAAATTCATCCACAATGAACCTTTTTCAGAATATTTCATCATTTAATTAATGATGAATAGGGGATAAAAAAAAAGTTGTTGACACTTTAATAGTTATTGGTTCACTCAGCTTGGAAAAGTCAAAATTTTCATTAGTATAATCACTGCAAAAAGAGGAAACAGTATGAAGAATAAAACAACATTACAGTTGCTTCTGGTCATTTTGAAACTGCCCCTGCTGTCCAACCACAAAATTGTACCCTTAACTACGAGTGCCTAATGCAGATCCCACGTTACAGCGGCTGGGCAACTTATGACATGAGCAAGGCTACTGAAAGTCAAAAAAAGTGTCTAATCCCATATGCTGAATACCATAGGGAAATGGAAATA
The DNA here is from genome assembly GCA_013400755.1 of Pelecanoides urinatrix. Lineage (NCBI taxonomy): Eukaryota > Metazoa > Chordata > Aves > Procellariiformes > Procellariidae > Pelecanoides > Pelecanoides urinatrix. Next base: position 33,248 of record VZTQ01014343.1, read on the forward strand.
CCCACACATGCTTTAACAGGATTTGCCCAACTGACGGGAGGAGCATCACTGTGACAACCAGCACCACAGCCCAGGCTGATGTGCTTTGTCAGCAGCTTGGCCACCACAGGGACAGTGACTTGCCAGGAGGGCCCCAGCACCAGCAATCCCAGGGGCATTGGCTTTGGTCAGCAGGGGTAGTGGCTCGGAGAGGCAGGGCTCCATGGGTTCAGTCCTTTCCATTGCCCCGCATCCCCTGTCACCACGCTTGAAAGGTGACAACTCTTGGGGGTTACTGACAATAACCCCTTGTCCTGTGCCTTCAGGTCTGGAAGCCTGGACCTCACCTGTCTTCGTACTTCAAGAGCCACAAACCTTAACCCAAGGCCAGGAACAGGTTTTTAAGCCTCTTTAAGCTAGAAAAACTTGTTTCAAAGAAAAGAAAAACAAGAAAGACTATGCCATGGATTTCACACATTGTTACACTACACCTCGTCATTTAACTTTTCAGGTGCTCTGCCACTCTTATCTTATTATCTTAAAATTGGAGGGGGGGCAGGGAAGAGAAAGAGTCTTTTCAAACAATCCTGGTAAATACAAATATGACTTTTACTGCTTCCTACGCTGCTCATTTCAATGCTGTGTTTGTTACCATGTCTGGCAATACCCTTTAAGTAGCACTGGGTATCAAAAAGCTTTAAGGGAGGTGCCTTAAAGGCACAGAGATGTCCCACAGCAAGTCAGCGCAAAGGAGACGGATGTGAAGGGGCACCAGCTCGCAGAGAGGTCACAGCTCAGAGCTACGAGCACCTCTGTAAGGAAGGGAATGGGCACACAGAAAGGAAAGAGAAAGGGAGAGGAGCAGCACCATCCTGGTACAGCAAAATACTGCCAGCCCTTCTGTGTCCACTCAATGAGCAAGCAGAAACTGGTCTCAGGTAGAAGCACTGAACTCTACCAGTGCGATTTTGAAAGGGTGGTTGCCTTTTTATTGTGCCCACAGTTCTGACACAACTTTCCCGTCTGTCTGTCTATGCACTCACACACACCTCAGTGTTTGCAGGCAAGGTCCTCCTCAGGGGCAGAATTCAGAAGCGCTGCTCCCAGGTGGGAGAGGGATGGTTCAGCTCCCTTAACTACGAAACAGGTTTGTCCTGACAGTCTATTTTCATTCTGCAGAGGTTTGGTTTTGCTTTGATCATCTTTGATTTTTTCTTTTTCTCTGTACAGTTTCCTTCAAATGTACATGTACATTTGGATTTCACAGAAGCTGATGATGAGTGAACAACTGAAGGTGATAAAGCCCAAACTTCTACCCGAAAAAAAATAATGTTGATAACATGACTATCTTGTAGAGGATAGGAATGATTTGCAACTAAACTGAGCTTTGAATGCAACTAAATTAAGTACCCAGCTGCTATATAAAAACTGTGTCAGAATAATTACATTCCTACTCCAAAAAGAAGAGAAAATGATTATTTGAACATATATCCAGATGTCACTGAATATTTTTTAATATCCAATATTTTAATGTACACATGTACCAGAATCTCTCAAATATTTACCATCCAACCACTCTTGGCCAGATATGCTTAATAGCTTTTACATATATAAAAAACAATTTAAAAGGCAATCTATTAAAATTTCCATTGAAAATGGCGCACAATTTCTAGTTTTCCTGCCTATTTGCCCATCTAAACACGAGACAGACAAGATAACATTGGCTCAAAACACAAACACTGGATGAGATAAGACACATTATCATCACACTTGTAAATTTAGAGTGAATGGGTTCAACAGGAGTTATACTGTACGGAATAAAAGCTGTGTGTTATATTCCCTTTTTGCTATAAGGATTGTTACTACAGTAATGTTCTAGTCATGAAAGTATTATCATTTGTAAATATTAATTGCAGGCATAAATAGCTAAGGCCAATAGCCCCAAAATAAACTGCAATTATTTTTTAACCCTTTAAAAAATTTTCAAGGGATATTACTTAATGTTGTGCCTGCTGATTATAACCTGATTTTTTTTTTTGCTCTGTTTACCAAAAATGGGTCAGTCATAGGGTAGTTCTTGTTCAAAAATAAACACACACCCCCAGACATGAATATGCATGTTCTATTTCTTCTCAGAGATTTTTCCTCCTTTTTCTAGGGGCAGCAGCCCAGCCAACCAATTAAAACAAAGATTTTAAATGGCATTTGGCAAACACATAACTTTGGGGTTTTTTATAAAACAGTGATAATATTAAGAACAAACACACTGACTATGACCTACACCCTAGAAAGCAAAAGTAAAGTTTCTGATAATCGATACCTAACTAGCTTTTTGGAAGAATCACCTGTGTACTTAAAATCACCTTGAAGTTTATAAATGTCTTGTAAGATTGTTTGTACTATCAAACCTATCTAATAAGGGCAAAGTGCATGGTGACCACTGTCAAATTAATTGTTCAATCAAGAATCAGTAAGTAAAAGGCATTAGCTCTGTTCTGCTCCATTGCATACAGTTACATATTTGATAACTGCCCCGTGGGAGTTTATGGATCCTACATGACCTCTGTTGAAACTCAATTGACTTCTTCCCTGCAAATTCTATTAGAATTGGTCCCTGCATCACTGCCCGCAATAATCAAGAGCAGAGAGCCTGATTTATGTATAAGCATTTTATTTTAGTCTAACTCAATAGAATATAAAATATATGAGGTTATGAGATGGCTGTTTTTAAAAAAAAAAAAGTCAACTGCATCCCATACTATACCACAAATTAGAAAGGAAGTTTTAAATCTCTAATTTAAAAAACTGGAAATGCTTCAGGAACAAGGGGGAGGGGAAAGGAAAAAGAGTTTTGTCTAAATACTGGCCTTACGAAATGTACCAGAATCCACAAAAAAAAAAAAAACAACAACAAAAAAAACCAAACACACAACTACTCTAGTGTGCAAATGTAATTGTCCAATTGTTCTGAAGTTTACATACAGCAAGAAGAATTAATTTTGATTAATTTATTGAGAAAGCATGTGCTATTTACTAGCAAGTTTAAAGATCTGGGTTAACCCTTTTTCAGAGACTTGGAAACCCCAAACAAAGAGCCCATAATTCTTCCTTCATTTTCTTGAAGTTATTGACATTCCTCAGCTATAAATAGTTAGCACTGTTCAACTATTCAGCTCAGCTCATAATTTTAAGACATTAAAACTGACCAACAACCTAAAGTCTTCATAAGACGTAACATAGAAAAGTGGTACAACAAAGGCACTAAATTGAACTTTAGGTGTTTCTTTTCCATCATTATTTTACTCCTGAATTTCTACAGTTTAGATTCTCCTACAAAGAAGGATCCAAATAGCTTTATATATAGAAACTACTTTCAAAATTATGAAAGTTCAAATAAAATCTGCTGGAAATAATTATCAAGTGATGAGCAGTACACGCTTACAGAAAAGCAGCAGATAAATTTATTTAGCCAAAATACGTGATACATGGGACAATGAAAGAAACACATCAGCTATCAATTTTTTCATGGAAATAAGAGAGTGACTGAAAATAACCTATCACCATACTAAAAGTTCAGGAGGTTACGATAAAGATTGTAGAAGTCACGATGGGCCCATTCTCAGGAATGTTTACACTTACAGAAAACAGACTACATCAAAAACATAAAAGCATTTAACCTTTGCTTGTTTAAATGCACTTTGGAAACTATTTGAAGCCATGCAAAGATATTCAGATTTCAGAGAGTAAAAACTTGAACTAGATACCAACATAGAAGCTCTTGAGGAGTTAAGCAGCCAGTGTAGAACCTGAAGGGAACACTTTGAAAAGTCCCAATCACAGGAACAATGTACCTGCAATGGGCAGGTTAGAAAACTTGCAAATACAACCAAACTGACATTGAGAGCAGAGCCTTGCATAAGCCAACTTCACCATCTTGGCAGCAGAACCCCTTTGCTGGTTTGTTTTAAACGGATAAATCCTTCCAGTAAATGCATTAGCTACATTATAACTATAACCAGAGAGCAACCAATCTCCCCGAGATTATAGAAAAATCCACACAGTTCATTAACCATGTAATTATCTTTACTGCCATCATCCCGACCACTAAAAGGCAAGATGCATCCCTCAACCAGGCTTGCTTCACTGTAGCTTTGTGAATCCAAAACTCACCTCTGTAAATCAAATAGATCTAAAACTCGGATTAAAGACCACAAAAGTCAGATTCAGGTAAACACACACTGGTTGTCAGAAAGCCATATATTCACAGTGAGTTTTTCTTTAAGAAGAAAAAATCATACAGGTTTGTAGCCAAAATTTGCAGTACCTATAAGAACGTAATCATACCCATTCAAAGAATTTGACATTTAGCCTTCCCTCAACGGTGTACAGGAACTGCAAAAAAGATCTTGGAAGATCTGACCAGATCAGCTAGTTACCATTCTTTGGCTACCTACATAGGAAGGTGCTCTGCTAGAAATACTTTCTTGGACAACAAACTTCTCTTCCCTTGCTCTCTCTCACGATAAGCGATCTGTACAGGCATTGGCATCGCACCCATCCAAGCTACACACACCATCCATCACAGCAAAGCTGCAGCACACATGGTCAATTAGACCGTTGGCAAGCATGCCGTGCCACCCCACTCAAAGTAAAGCACACGCACGCCTCCAGGCAAATCTTTCCACCTAATGCTTCATCTCAGCAGTTTCAAATTGTGCATCCCAACAGCTCTGCAGGACACAGACGGGTTTAACACACCCTGAGCTTGGCAGAATATGCCTTCACATGATACCACTGTATTTCCTTCTGTAAACTTAATTAACAAAGCAGAAGTTTGTGTTCCAAAATGCAAGCCATATTCCAAGAAGAAAAATACCTAGGGGGGGAAAAAAAAATGTTTCAAAATCTACATAAAAGTATAACAGACCTAAAGTAAGGAAGGGTTTATGAAAGCCCTTATGCTGGCATGAATTTCAATCCATGTAAGGTACAGTTACTGAGACCAATTGGGAGTAAGATTAGAACAGGAAAACAAGAAAAAACTTGCATATTTGGACATCTTCAAATTGCTTTAAGTATCATGGATAGACCATTCTTAAAAAATACCTGCCACAGACATCTGCCATACACGGACAACAAACAAAACAAAACAAAAAAAAAACAGCTTGGATTTTTTTTTTAAATCTGCCTTGCAGAGAATATTTATGTAGGCTTATTAATTGCACTGCTACCAAGCCTGCGGCACACAAAATATTTAATATATATGCAAAACTTACTACTTTAATTGAAATAAAAAATAAAATACATCTCCTAAAATAAGCTAAGACCATATGGCAAAAAAACTACCCAGTGTCGACATATGACCATCATTACAATCTTTAAAAGGATACAGAAATATTTTAAACTGCCTATGAATCTTGGAATTATATCCATTTACTTGGAAGAGCTTACACAATGATGGTAGTGGTTGCAGGATGCCTACTGTCAAAATTTCTCTCTTATAGTCACTACTGTATTTTAAATATTCTAATTACAAGTGATTACAAGTTTAAACCTACCTTTTAAGGACAAAATACTGCCTCAGTGGAAGAACTCTAGATATTTCACATCAATTAGGAAGTCAATCATTAAGTTCTCACAAAGATAGTTTTCTTAATGAAAAAAATTAAAGGAATACTCAATCTGAATAGATTTATTGCCCAGGACTAAATACATTACCTAGGATTAATGCACTTAACTTGAAACAGAATTACCTTTTTTTCCTACTAAGTACACCCTTGAAAATGTCTCCATTTGTAGTAACAGATGGCTTTTCATCAGAAACCATAGACAAACAGTCTCAAGTCTGTTTTTTAACGCAGAACTATATTTGAAATAACAGTTGAAGAAATTCTAATCCTTGGATAGCAAAGTTTGCTCTTGCAAACTAAAGCCATCTTTTCTAAAGAAAAAAATACTTACAGGACTCCAAACGTCATCAGCCAGCACTCAGTGGTATCAGGGCCACAAATACCCAACCTGGTGATTAGCACCGTGTGCTAATACCATAGAGGCTGCATCACTGCATGAATACCTGACAAACAGCTTGGCAGCTGAGTGATGAAAACCCCACAATTTAACAAAAGTGAACCTACTATCAGCACCAAAAGATTAATTGCAACTTTAAAAGACCCCATTTCAGTCACTCTACACTATTTGAAATTTGAGCTTCATTCTACCAAAACTACTTCACCCTTTGTCTTTTGCCTCTCCTGGAACCAAACCAATCCAGTTTTCGAGTTCAAGATGCATACCTGGGGCAGTAATGTAATACTAATAGGCCTTAAGTTTATTTCTGCCAGTTATTCTTATCTTCAGTTTCCAAAAAATCCCGAATTTTGAACAAACTTGAAAATGCACACCTATATTTGCATGCATGTAAAAGTTACTGCTTATGCTCAGAAGCAGATTTCTAACATAAATACCTAACTCAAATTTATAAGCTAACAAAGTTTGAAACCTAATCTTTATCTTTTATTATGTTTGTTTACCTAAACACAACACAAAAGAGTAATTGGAAACCATAGTCCAGCTATTTGTCACTATTCTGCACACTGCAGAAGCACCTGACAGCCCCATGAAGTGCTGTACTGCAGGCACCTGGTGAACAGCGTAGCCCCATCTCTGAACCCTTACCAAAACAATACCCTGCTGGTTTCTCATGAGGAAGCCCACTTACTCGTAACAGGAACACAAGAAAGAAAGAGCTCACTCCTCACATGGTTTTGAAGAAATCAAAATTGTCTCCTCTAGTGGGACAGTGTCCATAGTTCAGACTAGTAAAATCACTGCATGTGATGGACTATGAATACTGATAACTTGCAGCTATAAACATGTCTGGGAGGGCTCCCCATAATCTTTGAATAAATTTGCATATATTCTCATTGATCTGGATTGTTTTATAGGACAGGACAACCATAGCATCATCTTGGATAATTCCACTAGGAATTATTTAATGTCTTTAAATTATTTAAAATGTCTTAAAATGGTTTAATGTCTTTAAAATAAGACACATATAAACTACCACAAAAAAAAAAAACCCACAAAAATTCATAACTGACTCTTGGGAAGAAAGGATCCATGCAACATCAGATACAGCTAAGGAAGTTGTAAAATAAACATAAATTAACAAATAGACCCAGGACAACTTGCATATCATGAAGCCTAGATCCAACATCTAACTAAAGTAAACTCCAAGGTTTATACCCTAATTAAGAAGAAACAAAACAGGGTTTGCTGTTTCTTGTTTAGTATTAGCTACACATACAAGCCTAAAGCTTTCCCCTTTTATCCAGAAACTGTAACCACACTATGCCTGATGAGAACAGGCAGTAGAACAAGCAGAACAAAGCCATCAATCTCACCCTGCCTTTGGGCTACCAGCTGCTGGTGGGCTGCAAAGCCGCAGCCATGATGCATATCCTGGGTCTTTAGCTCTAGTTAGTTACAGCCCAATCAACAAAATTGGTCTCCTTAGACCTCCCTGCAACCATTTCTTTTGTGTCATTTCTGCATTAATCTATCGCCAATGCATTTTTTTTGCAGTGTTGTTCTTGAAGGCCAGCTGAAATTTTCTGTCATTTCAGAATACTGCAGCCAGGCTGCTGAGGGGAATGGGTTGGTATGTGCAGTTTACCTTCACTTCATTGACTGCCCTGATTCCCAAACATTTCTGGATGCAATTACAGGCAACTGGAAATCAGTGCAGTGAGCCAAGACAGATGCAATGTTCACACTGTTCTTCTGAAAGACAAGCTACAGAACTAGCCTCCCCCCATCAGTCACCCAATCCTGAAATAACACAGCACGATGGAACGGCACACGGCTGAAGTGTATGCTGCAGTCCTGCAACTTCCGATTAAGATATTAGTGGGGTGGGAAGGGGAGATTTGTGCATCTTTAAGGCACACCTTTAAAGGACACAGGAAACAGACGGATGCATAGTATAGCAGGAGGTCAGTAATGTATTCTCCCTTTTTGTTTTGTGGGTTTGTTGGTTGTTGTTTTTTTGTTTTTGTAAACAGATTATGATCTGGGGTGCCACAAGGCAGCATGTTAGAGGGGACAATCTGACAGCTCCACATGGGGTAGCATCCCATTGCTTACTAAAAGCAGTCCATTCTCTTGGTAATCAGAAAACAAGCTGTCCTGGTTTTGACTGGGA
>VZTQ01014344.1:0-32025 GCA_013400755.1 Pelecanoides urinatrix
TATACCCAGGCCACTCCCAACTTCTGTGTACATGGTGTTTGATGCTGGTTCAAACTGCAGTGCAACCAGGATGAATGCTTCCCATGCTGGCTGGGGTAAAACCAGCTTAGTCTGCAGTACGCATGGCTCAAACCCAGAAAGATTTTTTAGGAATTGTGCTGTAAACCATGACATACAGGCTAGCTTTCAGCACAGAGCTGGGCTACAGCAAGGTGAAGGTGTTTGGAGAAGCAGAGACTGTTAATCCACAGGCAGCTCCTTGCCACTGGACGCGGACTATGTCTGGTAACTAGCTAAAACAGAGCAAAGAATTGAGGTGGAAAGAGGAGATAGTGCCTGCAGTTTTTAATCATGATTACATGGAGGCACTGAGCACAAAGCCACGCTCTGTCTGCTGGGCTAGTGACGTGAAACGTCCGCCTGCATGTGTTGCTGCCTTTTGGCCAAGGGTGCAAAGGCTGGACGCACTCCCTTTCCGCCTGCCTGCCCCACTGCCTGGAGCATGGTCCCGCCAGGCCCCCAGGAACAGGGCAGGCAGCAGGGCCTCATTCTTGACACCCCAATTTTCCTGAAAATCAACAATGCTAAGAGGGGGAAATGGGAGACACATGTTTGCCATCTGTTTCACAGCACCGAGCACCCCTGCAATTATCTGTAGATCAAATAACTGGTCCATGACTCCTTCTCATACTTTGGGAAACACTTTGCAATGCAGCAGTGCTCTGCTTGTCCTTCCCAGGATTTGGCCTTAATGTCTGATACCCTAATAACTTCTTGCCCCACTACCTCAGGAAGGTGAATGCACATAACCCTGGGCATGGGAGAGCCCAGGGATCCCTAGGGGAGACTGTGGTCTGTGTGGGACTCCAGTATGGGGAATGAAAGAATGGGGCGTAGACTGAGGCCTGATGTGGGGAAAATGTGCTATGGAGGATCTGGGGAGCCTCCTGCCAGCAGGGAGAAAGGAGCACAAGGAAAGAGGAGGGCTGCACACACCGGGGAGGGGCAGAGGAGGGAACACAGCCCCAGGAGGGCAGCAGCGTGCATACACAGCTCTGCCTTGGAAGGGGCTGCAGACGTGGGACTGCCCATGTGGGGCAAGTGGAAATGAGATACATTTAGAGATTCTAAGGCTGGAAGAAGTTTACCTGAGGATATCTGGGAAAGGGAAGGACTGACTGGGCTTGCACAGCCCCTTGTGAGAGCATAGGCTGGGAAATCACACCAGGAGCTCTTGCATTAGAGACACTGGAGCAGAGCAGGGCAAGGTGGAAAGATCCTCCACTGGAGGCAAATGCACCCAAGCCTGGCCAATGTCCCCTGGTTGAGTGGCTACAGAGCTCTAGGAGCTGAGGAAGAACAGTCCTTGGGGACCCAGGCTTCAGCCATCTCTGGAGGGCTCTGCTTGGAAAAGTGCCACTGTGGGAGGGGAGAGCCAAAGCAGCAGTAATACGCTCTGCCTCTTCCTAATTAATTCTCAAATGCCGATGTGAGACTTCTCCCCGTGCTAGCTTAAGGCTGTGGTTCAGTTGCTCTGTGCTTGTTCAGCCCAATATTCAAGCAGGCGGTTAACTTTTGGGCACATGATTCAGTCCCTGGGACTCCGGTGGGACTAAATCATGTGCTTAACTTTTAATATGTGCTGAAGCGCTTTGTTGAACAGGAAGGGGATCTCTGGTGTACTTGAAGTTAAACGTTGGAGGGCTTGGCTGAGTCAGGGCTAACTCCAGAGTTAGTCCAATGAAATCAGTACCTCCAGAGTCACTAAAAACAGAGGGAAGGGAGAGAAGAACCAGGCCCACTCTTTTAATGTATCTTTTCCTTTTGGCTGGATCTGTTAATGCTAGCAAAAGTCAGGATACTTCAAAAAAACAAAGCCACACTTGTTTCAACATAATTTATGGGATAACAGAAACCAGGACAGGACACTGACTTTAAGTCACTTCCTATCCTAAAAGACACTGCATAAAAAGGCAGACTACATTATTAACCCTGGTTTTCTTATCCCATCACTTTTTTAAGTGCTTTTAAGTGCTAATATTAGAGGTGCTGCTCCATGATGCCAGGGAAAGGAGAATTAGGACTGATCTTTATGATCATCTACCTTGAGCAATTCATGTTGATCACATGAACATCCAAACATTTCTGTTTCATTTATAAATAAGCCAAGCCTTTTCCAACTCACTTCCTGGTAAAAAGGCAGCATTCAAGCCACAGAAATCCTTTGTGTCATGTGTAGTGCTCATTATTCTGGGAAACTTTGACTGATGCCTATTGTATACTGAATGCTTTGTTTCAAGCTTGCAGAGGTCATTCTGGGATGCTTCCCCACAATGTTACTGTGGCTGTGTACAACAAGCACTTAAAACTCAGAGCATGTATTTGTAGCAAAAATGAGAATATGTGGCTCTATGTCAAGTGCTATTGAAATCGCAGCCTGCCCCAATGCTGGGGGGAGGGAATTTCTGCAATTATCAGCAGGAAACTTCTGGAAACCTGAAATAATAAGAGGAATAATAGAAATCTAAGTATGATTTAGGAATGTAAATACTTTTCCATTCCAGTATGGGGTACCTGTAAATACTTTCATTTCAGAGATTGTTTACAAGTTCGGGAAATGTGACTACATATATTTCAAAGTTGCTGGAAAGCAGTAGTCAAATACCTCTTGTTCTGGTGTGATGCAAAATTCTGCCGGTTTACATTAATTGCAAGGTTATTAATGTGAAAGCCAAGCCAGCCAGCCTGAGAAAATGCCAGTTAGCAGCCCTTGTGACATTAATTTTATGGCCCTTAAGGACAACAGGAAATACAGTGGTGTTTTCTAGAGGCTGATTTTTATACAGACCCACTGTGTGCATCATCCACAGCAGTACAGTCCATGAAAATTTCTGATCTTCATTCTAGCATTCACTCGGTAGTCAGCTATTATTGAGCCCTGGGTACATCCCTCTGCTCTGTCTTCAGACAATATGCTCACTGGGATGCACTCTAAGCAAAACTTTCAGTATCCTTTCCACTTTCACGGGTGTCTAGGAATCTCACTGTATAATTTGCTGATGTACCCCCTTATCAGGTTCAGAAGTAAACATCAGATGACTGTGTGTGATAATTACTGTGCTGCTGCATTTTATTAACTCATTTTAACAGCAGGAATTGCATCATTTATAAAAACAAGTCACTTTCCCCCCCTCTCAGAATTCCCATTAAAAGTTCAATGATTTAGAGTCCACCACCTTCATTTTCATAATTTCTACAAATGCATTAACACTGAATTTTATAATGTGTTGCACAGAAAAATTATAGGACTATTTCTAGATTGGCAATGGAAACATTCAGTTGTCACAGAATAGCAGTCTGATACTGACATTAATTTCCAACAGCCGAAGTTGCACCTTTCTTGAGATTAAATGGAGGGATACTTGCAGCTGTAACCCCAGAAACTTCAGCTGTGAGAGATGCGACATTAGACTATCCTGATTCTGGCCTCAATTACTCGAATATAATTATGTCTGGTTTAAATAATTTTTGATCATCTGGTTCCTGGAGATTTCACATCATGGAAAAATTGAGAGCAGAATAATTTCTGCAAATACTTTTTTTTTTTTCCTTCCTAATCAAGTGGCCTTACACACAATACTGCAAAAGTAACGTGCAATGAAGAGTGCTCTTTGCGTACTAGGTAAATCCAAGCTTGTCAATAATTGGTTTCAGACTCCGCCACCCCTGTCTCCCATTCCTGCTGCACATACTAGAACTTGAGGTAGACAGGACCATTTGGGACACAACAACCTGCAGGAAGAATACTCAAATAAACTTTACCAAATCCCCTCAGGTAGCACAAGGGTATGTGGAAGGTGAGAGCATTTGCTCATTAAGGTTATCCAGTTAAGGAGCTTTTCAATGTAAACTTGGTAACATATAAAGCAGGGAGTGATAAACAAAGACAGAGGCACAAACCTGATAGATGAGGGATAATGAGGATAATGCCAAAGACCAAAAGTCTGCAGTAACTAGTTGATGGGCTATTGAGAAACTGGGCATAGCTTTGGGGAGAGCCAGCCTGGAGTTTGTAATGGATAAGAAAGGGAAAACAGGAGGAACATGAGGTTTTGGGATATTTGAAATGGTCCTGTGGGACTATGCAAAATTTATGAAGGAATGTTTAGGGGAAGGGGATGGGGCAGAAAGGCAGCAGAGACTGGACAGAAAGGGGTACTGAGGGGTCACGTGTAAAGAGGCTGCCTGTGTGTTTGTCTGAGCCCTGTGCCTGATCCCCGCCGTCTCTCCTGCCTTCTGATTTAATCCTTTCCTAACTCTCCCCCGCATAATCTCATTCTCTATCCTGTGTGTGTGTGTGAGGGCTGGAAGGACTAGGTGCCAGCTACAGGGGGGACCAGCAGGAGTGGGTTTGGTGCCGGGCACTGGAGCCACTGCAGGGGTGCTGGTGCCCCAGCTGGTGCTGGACACTGAGCGAGCGAGGGTCCCGGTGCCAGCTGGCGAGTGCGCGTGTGAACCCAGAGGGCTGTGTCTGTGTCTGTGTGTGTAGTTGAATTTTCATTGCCAATACTTGGCCCCGCACTGGAGCCCACAGCTGGGCAGTCACTGTTAGGTGTAAGGCCTGACCGAGGTCCTTAACCTTTCCATTTGGAGACCAATCTGGAATGTCCAGTCACAGCAGCTTTGGCAAACCATCCACCTCGACATCTTGCCAATATGTCCAAGCTCCTTGAGCCTGATTTCATCCTCTCTTGCCCTGCTTCATTGCCATGGCTTTTGCTTTTCCAGTGAGGTTCATACCATTCTGCAGTGCAATGAGCAGATGCTCACATTTCTTCTTCTCGGTGACGTGGCTACATGAAGCAAAAAGCACTGAGTTTTTTCCAACATATTTCTTTGGGATTTAAGTTCCACAACCGTAGAAAGTAATATAAGACATTGCTACAAAGTCTTGTGCTTTCCAAAACACATTCTGCAAGGATAGAGTATTGGGTAACAAGCTGCAGTAAACTTATGTGGAGGGTGTTTAGTTTCCTTCTGGATGAACTTTTCAGTTGCTATGTATTTTGGAGCATTATTAAAACATACATTATAAAGAGAGACTGATGGAATGTAGGTTGATTTATTCTATTTAGCTGTATATTTTTTTGTCTCTAGAACAGAGTTGTCTGTTACTTCATAAAAAACACCTTTTTCTATGCAAGATCTACCCTCACACTTCATATGATGCCATATTGACCACCTTTCTACTAAAACTTTGTGTTTTTACCGACTGAATTTTTACACTGACAGTGTAAGAATGAGGTGTTGAGTTGGCTTAACTGTGACAGCTATTATGAGAATGAAATTAATGGTGCAGAAATAGTGGTTCATTAACATAATGCATAGCCAGTGCTTGCATCCTAACTTTCCTTTTAATGGCATACAAGAATACGGCTTCAAATTTGGATGCCCTTCAGTTACAGAATTAATATCTTATTCTTTCTGAAGAACTGCAGGCCTGCCCCTCCAAGAAAATGCTTAAGGTCTCAGAGGAAAGCTTTACGATTATAATGGAGAGGACGACTGACTTCAAAAGGATTTTGTACAGGGTTAGGAAATAACCATTACCCATCCTCTCCAAAATTCTGTATATGTTTAGTGCTAACTGCAACATTGTTTTCCTGCAGTTTAAAGTTGAATAAAATTCCCAGTGAAGTCAGTCAATAAGCACCAGAGTGTCAAATCCAAAGAAGTAAAAGTAAATATTATTTTTTCCTGTCCAGGTCAGAGTATTTTACTTTTAAGATAAGCTGCTTAGGACCTTCATTTTTATTCATAAAATTCCCCAAGGAAAACCCTTCCAAGCATACTTTCAGCTATTTAATTCAGAGGGAAACGTCATGCATAGCTTAGAGCTGATGCACATTTCCCTTGCTGGTTTCCTGCAAGCCTCTCAGTTCCTTCAGGGATCATTCATGTTACAGCACATTCTATCCCTGGTTCGTTAATCACACATTCAATAAGGAAGAATATTCTATCTGAATATATCTATATCTATCTGAGTGTGAATCTATCTAAATATCTATCTGAAATGTGAATATTTTATCACAAATTCCAGGCACTCATTGAAGTGTTTGCAACCCCGCAAGGTGCTCAAGTAAACACTCAGTGGAAAAATTTTGCTAAACTGTGATTAACTGCTCAACTGAGGCCTGAAGTCCTTCCCTGAAAAGGTTGTGGTACCAGTGAGTTCGGGTGTCAGACCTGGCTGCCTCTAAACAGGTGCCTGTCATTGCTTCCAGATTTTCTGGCTTTTAAACCAAATTCTTAGAGCGCTGCCAGTGCACTGCAGCATGTCGTGGTTGGAAGGAGTCCAGCAGCAATTTAGCTTTAAGCATAACAAAGGCAGGAAGCAGGGAACATAGGCACCATATATTCCTAAGCCTGCCAAAACATGCTTCCATAGATGTGCTGGTGAACAGCAGGGGAGTATTGCCAAAAACATTGGTGAGTGACCTTCAAGGGGAAAGCGGGTGCTACTTGTAACGGGAGCTAAACCCCTTCCTTTTAAAATATAAATCANCCCTTCCAAGCATACTTTCAGCTATTTAATTCAGAGGGAAACGTCATGCATAGCTTAGAGCTGATGCACATTTCCCTTGCTGGTTTCCTGCAAGCCTCTCAGTTCCTTCAGGGATCATTCATGTTACAGCACATTCTATCCCTGGTTCGTTAATCACACATTCAATAAGGAAGAATATTCTATCTGAATATATCTATATCTATCTGAGTGTGAATCTATCTAAATATCTATCTGAAATGTGAATATTTTATCACAAATTCCAGGCACTCATTGAAGTGTTTGCAACCCCGCAAGGTGCTCAAGTAAACACTCAGTGGAAAAATTTTGCTAAACTGTGATTAACTGCTCAACTGAGGCCTGAAGTCCTTCCCTGAAAAGGTTGTGGTACCAGTGAGTTCGGGTGTCAGACCTGGCTGCCTCTAAACAGGTGCCTGTCATTGCTTCCAGATTTTCTGGCTTTTAAACCAAATTCTTAGAGCGCTGCCAGTGCACTGCAGCATGTCGTGGTTGGAAGGAGTCCAGCAGCAATTTAGCTTTAAGCATAACAAAGGCAGGAAGCAGGGAACATAGGCACCATATATTCCTAAGCCTGCCAAAACATGCTTCCATAGATGTGCTGGTGAACAGCAGGGGAGTATTGCCAAAAACATTGGTGAGTGACCTTCAAGGGGAAAGCGGGTGCTACTTGTAACGGGAGCTAAACCCCTTCCTTTTAAAATATAAATCACTACCATTAATTTGGCCAGTTACTTTTGTAGATGTGTTTCGAGGCTGCATTTGTGTTTTGCATCCCATCACTGAATTACTGCCCCTTTGCATTCCTGGTATGTAAATGGAATCTGTTTCACTGCTTTTGCTGATTAGATAACAAAACAGACTGTAATGAAAATTATAAACCTAAAGGCTATTTGTAAGAGCTGGTTGAAATCTTTCCAATGAATATTTCAACAAGATTTAACCTAAGATCCGCTTTCATAAAATATTCACAAGCAGTGTAATTCTTCAAAGTATCTATCATGTAAATATCCTAGGAAAAAATTCATTAAAGATTAGGGGAATAAGTCTAATATTTTCTTTTTTTTTTTTCTCTTTCCAACTCAATTTCCTTCCTATTCCTGCTAGAAAATGTGTTTAAAATGTGCAAAATGTAACTGTTTATTATTAAGAGTAAAAAACACACAAAGCAGTCTCTGAATTGAAGTTGACAAAAAAAGAGTAAAAACTGTTCTGCCATATAGTTTGCCTTCTTTTCTTACTTCTTCATGTCTCAAAGGAAAGAAATTATTTAAAATAAAAATTTTTTTCCTCAAAACAGTAACACTAAGATAGTGTAAAAATAATTAANAATGTGAATATTTTATCACAAATTCCAGGCACTCATTGAAGTGTTTGCAACCCCGCAAGGTGCTCAAGTAAACACTCAGTGGAAAAATTTTGCTAAACTGTGATTAACTGCTCAACTGAGGCCTGAAGTCCTTCCCTGAAAAGGTTGTGGTACCAGTGAGTTCGGGTGTCAGACCTGGCTGCCTCTAAACAGGTGCCTGTCATTGCTTCCAGATTTTCTGGCTTTTAAACCAAATTCTTAGAGCGCTGCCAGTGCACTGCAGCATGTCGTGGTTGGAAGGAGTCCAGCAGCAATTTAGCTTTAAGCATAACAAAGGCAGGAAGCAGGGAACATAGGCACCATATATTCCTAAGCCTGCCAAAACATGCTTCCATAGATGTGCTGGTGAACAGCAGGGGAGTATTGCCAAAAACATTGGTGAGTGACCTTCAAGGGGAAAGCGGGTGCTACTTGTAACGGGAGCTAAACCCCTTCCTTTTAAAATATAAATCACTACCATTAATTTGGCCAGTTACTTTTGTAGATGTGTTTCGAGGCTGCATTTGTGTTTTGCATCCCATCACTGAATTACTGCCCCTTTGCATTCCTGGTATGTAAATGGAATCTGTTTCACTGCTTTTGCTGATTAGATAACAAAACAGACTGTAATGAAAATTATAAACCTAAAGGCTATTTGTAAGAGCTGGTTGAAATCTTTCCAATGAATATTTCAACAAGATTTAACCTAAGATCCGCTTTCATAAAATATTCACAAGCAGTGTAATTCTTCAAAGTATCTATCATGTAAATATCCTAGGAAAAAATTCATTAAAGATTAGGGGAATAAGTCTAATATTTTCTTTTTTTTTTTTCTCTTTCCAACTCAATTTCCTTCCTATTCCTGCTAGAAAATGTGTTTAAAATGTGCAAAATGTAACTGTTTATTATTAAGAGTAAAAAACACACAAAGCAGTCTCTGAATTGAAGTTGACAAAAAAAGAGTAAAAACTGTTCTGCCATATAGTTTGCCTTCTTTTCTTACTTCTTCATGTCTCAAAGGAAAGAAATTATTTAAAATAAAAATTTTTTTCCTCAAAACAGTAACACTAAGATAGTGTAAAAATAATTAATTTTCTCATCAAGAATTACAATATTCACAGGGTTTTGAAGAAAAATCCTATCTTCCTGTTTAACAGGAAATTCACACACAGGAAAAGACATCCCTGGCATTGGCCACCTCTGCTGTTCACTGCAACTCCCAAATTCCCTACAGCACAGAGAAGGCTTTGCGTGCAGGCAACCCATACCTTTCGAAGAAGACATGGATCCAGTAACCACAGGGTTATACCCAAGCCTCTGCCTGGATCTTTGCCTCAATCTATTGGGTTATATTGAGCAAACAAAGAAATCATATTTAGGTCTATATAAACTAAAATGTGCTAGCTAAACCTAATGCAGGAACAAGGAAATCTCCAAAAGTGTATACTCTTGATTACTCTCAGTGAGTTTTCTCAATTTGGAGAGGTGTTTTAAGCAAGTTGTTGCAGTTTGTACTTTAAGGATGGATTGCACTAAACTCAGTTGCATTTGAAATGGTGGCACCCATCAGCGACTGTGCTTCATTATGTCAGTGCCCCCAAAGGAATGAAAAACTGGAGAGAGAGACCACTTTTTACTGTTTGTAAAGCACCTGTCAGGGAAGTCTGTGTCCTGCTCATTAGACGTAGATGACTATAATAACGTATGCTAGACCCTTGGTTTCTTGAATCTTTATATTCTGTATAGAAGATGTTACATACATAACTTTGCTACTAAATGAGGGACAATTTAGAGGCTAGTGAAACAACTGGGTTTTGGCTTACACTGCTTTGAAGGATACTTAACAGAAAGTATTCTGCAAAATATGAGTGTAATCATCACTATTAGATCATGGATCCATGATCCTCCCTGTCACCCCTCTTTCCTAAGAGACAAAGGGTGTCACTGTGATATCACGGTGCAGGGTTGGTGTGTAACGGGCTGCTTTTGGCCAAATGAAATGTGTAATCCTACATTAGTGCATAGCTGAGGTCTGGGAACTTTCGATAGTAAAATCACTTGTGTGCGTGATTAATGGTTTCTCTAATCATTGCAACCAAGTTGTCCTCTAAGTTGCTGATAAATTACATTATACATTATAGGAAGCACAAAAATACTTGCAAGTATCATTATGTTTTGTGTGACCAACAATCACCAACTTATCTTTCTGGGAGCATGTTACCTGCCTGTTGAAATGGGAAATTTTTCTGCAGAGGCTGAAAGAGCCTTAAATTATATGTGTTTGAAATGCTATTGACAAACCCTTGCCACAGCAAGGACACCTCTCCTCTGTAAAGGTTTTGACAGTTTGTGGGAGTCCAGCAGTGCCATGCTGGCAGCACCCATCCCGCAGGCTTCTGTTGAGCACTGACCTGCTGTGGCAGAGTTGCTGCGATAGTGCTTGGTCAGTGCTGTGGATAACACGGGAGGGGCGACTTCTCTTTTAACACATCTGTGTTACTTGGCCCAGATTTTAAGAAGAAACAAGTCTTTCTTTGAATGGATGATGTATGCATTCAGAAAGACCAGAAGTATTTGGATGTCTTTGAATTTAACTGAATGATCAAGCTGAACTGTCTAATAAGAACATATTTTATCATTCAAACCACTTGTCCAAACAGTCCAATACCTCTCAAAACACCAACACTACAGGTCACAATAATAAGCTGTCTTTTTCACAGAAGGTTAAGTTAAGACATTTCACTTTTCTTTTGCTATACAATTCAACAGAAACTGAATGGTTTGGGTATACTGCAATGACACAGTGGGCGCACACTCATGTATTACCTTTCCACCAGTTTTTCAAGTGTATGACCCCTAGTTTCTGTATTAGACGTTTACCAGAGTATCCTGTGCTGGACTATTAAAGAATTTGACCACAGAAACACTGAGTACTGCAGGTTGGAAGGGACCTCTGGAGCTCATCTAGCCCATCCCTCAACTGAGCACAGGGCCAACCTCGAAGTTAGGGCAGGTTTCTCAGGGTTTTTATCAGTTCAGTTTTAACAGTCCCCAAGGAAAGAAATTCCATGGCCTTTCTTGGAACATGTGTCAGTGCTTAATCACTCTCATCATGAGTTTTTTTTCTTTAAATCCAGTTGCAATTTGGATATGTGTCTTTTGCCTCTTGTCCTCTGGCTGTGCACTTCTGCGAAGGGCCTTGCTCTGCCTTTTCTATAACTTTTCTCTTTTTGTAGGATTATAATAAAGCTTTGTTTCCTTCAGGATGAATATTGAAAAAAAATCTCTTCAATGTGTACATTTTGATATGCTAATATTCTTAAAACATTTAAGAATACAATTTCATCTGTTTCATAAGTAAGCCCATTTTTTAACTCTGTGAAAAGTTTCTTCTATATTTTAGTTTCCTTGAGTCTTCTTGAGAAGAGTACTTTCTGAGGACTGCTTTTAATTCCACTTCCCTTTCTCTTGCCATCTGCATTTACCTGAAAAGCATAGGGTGAACTGAAATTTATTTGTAATATTGAAGATCGCTCTGCTCTAGTTAAAACTTTTAAAACTCTTGCTCTTTCATTTTAGCTAGCTACAGAGAGTTTTTTTGCTTTGTCATCCTGGCTCATTTTTTTTTTGCGGAGGAATGTGGGGTTTTTGTCGTGGCCTGTTCCAGATTCAGTACTTGAAGTAGGGAAAAAGTGGCATGGCTTAAGCACTGCTTTCCACAGCCTCTCTGTACCTTTGCAATCAGTTAAAAAGCCAGCATTACTGAAGAATGATAAATGGACTGCTAGTATAAAAGTTATATGGAAAAAAGCTATATGTTAGCATAAGTTATTCCTGGAGACAAAGTTTGAGTTCCAAACTCCCAAACAAAATTTCTGTCTATCATGCTGGATGTTTCACTGTGTGCCTTAGCGTCCACCTATAAAACAAAAATTGTCACAATTCCCTACCACACACAGCTATAGCATGGAAGCATTCATGATGTTCTGGGAACCTCAGGTATTGCAATAATGTTGGAAAGGAACAACAAAAGAAAGGAAAATATATGACTCTTCCCTTTCTGTGCTAGAAACAGCAGGAGTAATTCTACTTCATTCTGAGGCAGCTGAGTTTCCAAATTTATAGTGTTTACCAGCTTCATCCTCATATTTTGATGGTTACCTGATTATGTGCTAGAACTAGGAAATAGCCAGTGATGCCTGTATGCTATCTTTGCTTGCTCAAAGATTGATTTTACCTGAGGATATTCTTGAACCATGAGACTTGTCTGAGCATTCTAAGCTGTACACAAATTCAGATCCAGTGCCAGTCTTTAAATTTGTAGCTAAATCTGATCTTTGAGAACTAAGAAACCTAAGTTAATGTTTCAACCATTACAAATACAAAACACAGGGTGGGAGGAAAAAGCCAAATTATTTCTAATGTTCAGGACTGAGAACAGAATAGTTGGAACAGACCTAAAGTGCTGTGGTTGAAAGTTACTTAGGTATTAAGGTAAATTGATATATTATACATGCTGTTAAAAAGACGATTTCACATCTCAAATGTAAATGCATTTCTTTGAAGTTCTGTTGATTAATGCTCCTGAAACTTTCTCTGCTAATGACTCATCATGATACACACTCAGGGAAGAGTGATGTTGTGGCTGAAAAGGTGAAATCAAATTACTGAGAGAGATGCAGGCAATGGGGAGGGCACATCCATCAGTTGGTGACAGAGTGCCCTTTATGTAGGATACATACAGTGTGCAGGAAAGGATGTGGTGCCTCTTCTCCACCAGGGTGTCTTAGAAATGCACTGGGCAATATGGGCAACCAACCAAAGAATAGAGTATTTTTCCTCCTTGGTAGGGTGATCTTCTATTTAAGTAAATCCAAAGTTCTTATGATGCATCTGCAGACCCATAGTTTTAGGCTGCCACTAGGTAAGACTCAGCTCAGACTGCTGAGTAACAGCTGCTGTTGTCTCCCTTGTTAAACTGTTCAGCTCAGTTAAAAAGCCAGCATTACTGAAGAATGATAAATGGACTGCTAGTATAAAAGTTATATGAAAAAAGCTCCTGAGCTTTTTAACTGAGCTGAACTGTCCAACTGGGAGATCAGGCGAGTGCCAGAACTAGGGCAAGGGAAGGGACAGAAGCAGCCACCAGCCATGTCAGAGACAGAGGAGAGGAGTGGGATTTCTCCTTTGATGGGGATGAGATGTTAGATCTGCTCACCCCATTTCCTGAAACCACACCCTCCATCTGCCCTTCAGCAAAGCATCCAAGCATGTGTTTCAGTGCCTAACCTAAACCCGTGACACCTTGAGCATGAGGAGACAGATCTGGTGTCCTCAGTTACTGTTTTCAACATGGCACATTTCTAAGAGAACTAGCCTTTTTGTCACAAAGCACTGACAAGATTTTGTCACTTTTTAAAAAGACTTGGCTCCCATATAGGAGCTCTGACAGAGAACATATGTTGGAGTCAAGCGGCTGGACTCAGTTGGCCTGCTTATAGGAATGCTTTGATATTTAAAGGGGTTGGATCTCAGTCATTACTCAAGAGAAAGAATGTGTGAATTTTACATGTTGTGATACCAGTTAGCTTAGCTCTGTGCTCACCACTGGCCATAAGTTATCCACTCACCAGTGTCATCAACAGTCCCATGGATGTTGCAGGACCTGACATGAACATTGTTTTTTAAGTCCAATGTCCCTGATGCTAAACTTAAGCTAACCCTTGTTCTGAACACACCTCAGGAATGAGAACCTGTCCCAGAATTAGGTGTAGCCTATCAGCCGTCGTAAGTACTAAATCTCCTGGCTTCCTGGACATGGCAGCAGAGTCTAGAAAGAACTTGGTGCTGTCCTGAAGCATAACCCGTCTCTCCAAACTAATGCTAGCCATGAACAGTCCCAGCCCATCAGATGGCAAAATGCTGAAAATGGAGCTGTCACTCTATAGTGGCAAATGCAGCCATACATTCAAGTTAGTATGTTCTTTTCCTAGTTATAACCAATAAACATTTCAGTGAACATTTCAAGTCAAACATTTTCCATTTGTTTTTTGTTGAATTCTGAAGCTGACAGCAAAACTTGGGTCATTTGAAAGACCATTTGAGAATTTTAAGTACGTTTGGTTAAAAAAGAAAGAAACAAACAACAAAAATGTAACAACGGACAATGTATTCTAGTAAAGTATTTTTTGTATGCAATCGTTGCTGTCCCTCTCTGAGCAATGGCTTATTTCTTGTGATTCCCCAGCTTTCCACAAGGTGAACTGAGCACATGAACACGGTGTTAGCTGCATGACCAGGAGCTGTGTGGTAGCTCTCTATGTGTCTTCACTAGCATAATACATTTAGAAGATCTAAACACTAGATCTAAGCAATGATCTTTAGAAATCAACACTGCACTTAATTCATCCCTCGCATAATCCTATGGGCTTCAGTGGAGTTACAGTAAAGAGGGACCCAGCCCATCATCTTCTAAAAGAGATTATATCATCTGCCTTTGTAATATCTTTAAAGAGGTGTCTATTCCTTACAGGTAGTGTTATAAAATGACTCAGGTTCCGTAATTTATCAGAATACACTGCAATCATCATTCAAAGCATGTTATTTATGTTATTTAATTTACCAAAGTTAATGGATAGTGATTGATGCCGGGAGCGTAAACGCATGCTGGAGTGCTTTGGGA
This sequence comes from Pelecanoides urinatrix, assembly GCA_013400755.1. Classification (NCBI taxonomy): domain Eukaryota; kingdom Metazoa; phylum Chordata; class Aves; order Procellariiformes; family Procellariidae; genus Pelecanoides; species Pelecanoides urinatrix. Next base: position 14,611 of record VZTQ01014344.1, read on the forward strand.
GATCTTGCTGACATGGAATCCTCTCCTTTGTGTACTTTCTTGCCCACTTGCAGGCAAGGCTCATGTATGGGTGTGGGACCTAAGGATGCCAGCAGGTAGTGGAGTGGAGCATCTGATTTAGTTCTGTTTGAAGGAAACTACTTGGAGAACAAAACCAGCATATGGCAAACAGACAAACAAAATCTCTTCAAATCAAATTGCTAACACAAACGCTGCCTGAAAGACATGTAAAACTTTGGGTACCACTGTCCCTTTTTTCTGCTGAGTTTTATGAGCAAGTGCTTTCCTTGGAAATTGCTACAGTTAAATTCTAAAAGGAAAATTGTGCAGCTTTCAAAACTCCAGCCAGAAATACACCTCTACCATGAACCAAAGGCGTACGAGTGCCATGCTTTAGTTAAAGACTTGCAGAAGCTTGAATGTAAGAGGTCTTGGAGCACAACAGCTCCAGCCCTGCCTTTCTTGGTCACAGAGACCAGTGCTGTGGCATTCTTGTGAACGTAAAATGTGGAATAACCCATTATTGTGCGACGCTTAGGTCAGATTTAATTAAAACCTGCTTATGTCACAAGCCTATTGTACCACCTTGTAAGCAGTGGCTTAGGTGGTGTAGAAGGAAATAAAAAGGTTCTCTGGGACAACTCTACTGTTACTGTGTATATTTTGGGCAACACTAAACTAACTGCTTATAGTTGACTAATGAAGATAATTCCTTACAAACACATATGAAAAAATATAATCCTCATCTTATGAGCAGAAACAAGCCACCATCGCTCATGGAAGGTTTGCAGACACACCTAGCCATGGCTGCTCCATGTATCCCAGACATGTAAGATTTCATAAAAATTGAAATAACCCCAGCACCTTGCAGACTCTTTTGGAAGATGATAAGAAATCAATGCATTCAGAGGCAGGTGCAAACTAACTGTAAAGAGTGGTTGCTGGTTGTTGGCAGCTGGTGAACTGCCAAGTTTGACACATTTCATACCTGGGAGACATCTACCTCAAATGTGGTGCTACAGACTGCTCCGTTAACTGTGTGAAACACTCAAATACCCAACGGCATCACAAGACGGGAGCTTGCAAAGAGCATTGGATGATATCCATTCCTCTCTCTAGGATTATCTTTGTTACTACATTGAAAATATATTCTGGCTATGATTATATGGCTATGATTCTGACTATGAACCACTCTTGACGTGACCTCTCGTTATGAACAAGATATTTCTCTGTGCATCATCTAAAGCACAAAATATAGGCCAAGTGTTTCAAAAGCATATTCATTACTTCACACTGGGAATTGCCACAGTAAAATATTAAATACAGTTAGACCGAAATAATAGCAACTTTAAGGGCTCCATTGTATCATCAATCAAATGCAGATGGCCCAATTAATATTATGCAAACTCAATATTTTGCCTGGAGAATTTCTAGCAGCTAGGATCACAACAGAAAATGCCTCCCAGGAAATAAAGCATAATCAGGCTAAAAAGGCTCAAAATCTCCCCAGGAAAAGTTATATATGTAATTATTTAAAATATAGTGTCATAGCAGTCTCTAAAAGACTCTTCTACGAAAAAATATTTGGGACTCCAAAAAAGCCTATGAAAGGCAGCTCAGTTTATACAATGTGCAAAATAAAAAGGAGGTCCAACACATTCATACAACTACACAGTTTAAAAATTGGGTAATATATAAATCAGAATTGATTTTTTTTTCCCCAGAGTCTAATAAAAACCTAAAATGTGACCTCCATTATATCTTCCTTAGCTGTTACCAAATTCTGTACATGCTACCTAATAAGCTTAACTAAAAGCATGGCATGAAAAGCAAAATTCTTCCTCCAGGGCAAGGCGAACGATAAAGGATCATCTTGCCTAACTTTTGATGCCTACAATGAATATGTCTTCAGGTGAACAAATAACCCCGGGCTCCTTTCTAGCACTAGTGAAGAGAAACACATTTTAGATGCAATTCACTTTGGCCATCTTAGGAAATAGGTAAATTAAATCCTAAACGTATCTCTTTCTACTCTGCCATCTATTGCTATGGTGACAGATGGAGTCATTAGCTCAAACCATGCATAAGGTGAGATAATTTCAATCAACTATGAATAAACTGTTGACACCAGATGTTCAAAAGAATTATACAAAGCCTTGAAAAATCAGGTCTTAAAATACAATGCATTAAGTATTCAGTAATGGATTTGCCTTTTCTTCTTTTTACCTAGAAAGTATTCCTTAAGCCTCTTGACCTGATTTCAGCAGGTGCTTGTTTGCTCTACTAGCTCTGAGATGTAGGAATAGTAGCCATTGGATGATCAGGAGAAACAGCTCCCACATCCAACTTCCTTTGGAAGAAGCCACTGAAACCACCCACCTGGACTTTCTATTAGGGCTAATGGTACCTGTACCTTCAGTACCATTCTTTAGACAACTCTGCATTTTCCATCTCTTTTATAAAAAAGAGACAAGTTCCCCATTTCTCTTCCACCTCTCTTTTTTTAAAGGCCATGAAATCAGATGCTTTGCTTCACGTTGGAATAATGTATTAATTCATAGAATCATAGAATCATAGAATGGTTTGGGTTGGAAGGGACCTTAAATATCATCTAGTCCAAACCCTCTGCCATGGGCAGGGACACCTTCCACTAGATCAGGTTGCTCAAAGCCCCATCCAACCTGGCCTTGAACACTTCCAGGGAGGGGACATCCACAATTTCTCTGGACAACCTGTTCCAGTGCCTCACCACCCTCACAGTAAGAATTTCTTCCTAATACCTAATCTAAATCTACCCTTTTTCAGTTTAAAAACATTACCACTCTTCCTATCAATTGCTTGATAACAGTATATATCAATAATGTCTCCATGAAGCAAAAATTAGAAATAAGCCACCTTCTTGAGTACAGCATTATAAATATGACCAGATCTGGTAATATCAAATGAAAGACTTAGCATATGCTCCAGTAACTAGAAGGAGAAACGTGTCCCAGGGAGGCTCCCACACCACTTGACCTACTTACCAGCGAGTCTTGCTTGATACTTGCTAGTGATCCCACATCCACTTGCATATGCTCACTTGCCCTGGCTGCTGGCCCCATGGACACACAGGCCCAATGGCAAGCGGCTAGCAGCTCCAGTTGCTGGTCCTCAGATCCCCATACACACACGTGCACAGAGTAAATTGAAATGACACCATGTGACTTTGATGGTGTCAAAACAATCATAAATAACAAAATTTTGCGTAGACTACTCAAAACGAGACACTAAAATGTCTACACACACTATATTAGTAAAACAACGGCAGGTGAGGAACAGGTAACTGAAATCACCTTTCATATGTCTTTAATTCCCAGGCAGATGGAGTATTAGATGCATAATAAGGTGAATTACTTAAAATGAATAATTATTTGACTACCTCTAATCACAGCCTAGTGAATTTAACACAGCTTATGATTGTCTTTACAACGGGGCAATACTGTGTACTACTCTACCAAATGAATTACTACTCAAGCCTGCCACAAGATATGTAAGAAATGGGGCCATGCTACGTCAGCGGCGGCACCAGTGGGCTGGCTGCCTGCCCATTCCCTGCCTTTACTGTAAATCCACATTCCTCTTCTGCTGCTCAGCATAACAACAAAGCCAGTCTATTTACAGATAGTAACAACCTCTTTCAAGAGCTGCATGCACAGAGGTGATAAAATTACTTGAGAAAGAAGAGTAAGACTGGTTCAGAAATCGCCTGCTTGCCTTATTTTTTTAAGCAGAGCCAATTTCTCTAGTGTGCGTAGAGGAAATAATAGAAATCTTATCCCCCTCAATAAAACTGCCTATTTGTTGTACCTATGTCTGACCCTGCAGCACTGGAAAGGAAAAATTTATGGATGTTTAGACCTCAATATCCCAAACAGACAAGCAGAGAGCTTCTCGAAAAGTGATGGCTTGACCTTTACTTCCCTCTTCTGCAGCAAACATTCCCATTATAACACGACTGTTGTAAGGTGTGCTGAGCTGCAAGACCAAGAGGCCCTCTGGTAACAACGATGAAAATACCCAACAATGCATACTGCAAAAACTAAACCCAGGAAGGTTACAGCCACAAGGTCATGCCAATGCCTATGTTTTGGGCTGGGCTATGTCTTTCCTTTGGGGATTCACCATTTAGATTCCACAGTCCAGCAGAAGAGATTCTAATAAAACACTCTAGTTTCTTTTTCATTCAGTTTTATAAACTGCTTCCTTAAAGGATTTTGAGGTTTATGCACTCATCTTGGCTACATGCCACAGTGGGTGGATTTCCAGCTAAACTCTTCAGTGCTATACTGATTCAAGCTATTCCCAATAACCATAATGCTGCTCTTGAATTTTCATCTGTTGTCACAGACTTGGTCTTTCTTTGTCAAGGCTTATAGTGCCCTAATACCACAGTCAACATCCCTCTTAATGCTTTGTTTTTCTAATAAGAATAAGCCTCTTCCATTGTCCATTCTAATACTTTCTTCTGGCATTAGTAATATGCAAATACTGAGCTGAAGATTATTATACTCTATTTTTGCTGGCTGTTTTCCTGAGAAATGTATTCTATTTATGGCACATGTTGACACAGATGGTTCCAATTTTCCTTCTCACGCATAGCAATTTGGGGAAGCCTGCCATACTGCTGTATGTAAAAGCAATCATGCCAGGCTTTTGTTTCAGAGGGCACCACAGTCTATGGGTCCTTTCTACTGCCTGGGGAGGCGAGCCTTGTGTTCACTTGCCAGATTGTCCTCGGCTTCCTCAGCAGATGTGTAGACCCACTGCAGGGGTCATGGTCAAGGATAATACTGAGAGGGAGACAATGCTTCTCCAGCCTAAGGCCTTGTTCTCCACCCACTATTCTGGAATAGGAATGTCCACACATGGAGTTAATCAAGGGTAAGTCCCTTTGCAGACCAGCCCTCACACTAAACGCATCACTCTTAAGGATGCTGAGGCCTCTAGCCACATCCTGGGTACTAGATGTTCACCACAGATTCTCTCAGCACTGTGCCTTTATGCTGCAATCTAAACTTGAGCCTTCAATCTTGGCAAAAATCAGAGTGCACATACCCAGAGCTCTGCTATTAACTTAAAGACCTTTTATGACGATTATTAATGTGATAGCTGTCATACTTCACCTGCACATTTAAAAAGCCTTTCAAAATAATTAATTCCTCTTCACAATACTACTGTAAAGAAGGTTATCAAATGTCTCACACTGCAAATGTTTCACACCTATGTTTAATCTCTGTATGTGTATGTCAGGCAAGCCATGCTTTCTTTTTCTCTTTCTAGCTGAGCTGACAAAACACTGAAGGGTTTGTGAGTTGCTTTTTTTTTTTTTTGTGGGAATTCATGGGGAGTGATTGGGGAAACGATTCAATGTGATGACCCTCTGAATTCCTGCGGGACTCCATGCCGAAAGGATACCTTTTTCTACTTTCACATTTTTGGACAAAATTAAAGGCAAAGTTCCAAGTTCAATTCCCAGTTAGTGCTGTGTTAAACTGTGTAAAAACCCACGAAAACCATGGGTATTACACTAGATTTATGCTGCTCTGAGATCAGAATTTGGACTGCAGGCTTTGTGGTCAGTGCTTGACTATAAAGCTTTTTGACTTGAGGGTTCTGTAATCACCTCTCCCAGAATTCTTCAGAACTTCAGAAGTCACTTCAGACAATGATGCATTTTTCTTTAAAAAATCTGTATTTTGGTTAGTGAGCAAATGTAAATGTAATCTTACAAGTACAAAGTAGAATAAATCTAGGGAAAGGAATGAGCAAGTCTGAGTTACTTTAATTTACTCTTTCGCTGATACCCGTATTTGGATCTGCTCAGCAAATGCTAGAAATTTTAATGGACCGATCAAATGAAAAATCTGTTCAAAACTGGATAAAGTGACTTTTTAAGCTTGCTTGGCAGAATTTGCACTGGAGAAGCATTTGGTGGGTCCCAAAATTTGAGGGTTCTTGAGTTGCATCATCGCTCTGGGCTTGGTCACACCCCACAGGTGTCTTTTGCCTAGTCCTCCTCCCAGCTGCAATGTCATCTCCTGTGGTGTCCACAAACTGGCTGTGCAGGTGACAGTCCTGCCATGGAGATCTGTTCCAGGTCCTCTATGCAGCACCAACATGGGCTCTGTCTCCAGTCCAGTCAGAGGCATTCCTCCCATGGTAGGTGAAAAGCTGACTTGGTACTCACAGCGGCAATTTTTACATCATTTAATCTACTGCCTATTAACACCAACTTCTGAGTATTGATTTGGGTATTGAGAAAAGAAAAAAATGGAGACCGTAAACAAACACTTAAAGGAACGCCGTTCCTCACCCCTTCCTAGTCTCAGCTTCCCTTATTTTTGCCTAGGGTTGCAATCAGACGGCCGCAATTTTTGGTGAGGTGAAGGGTGGCACAAAAGGTTGAGTATAAGAGGGGGTATAATGGCTTCTCCTGGACTGGCCAGAGGCCTGGCACCTGTTTAAAGTGACCAGAATTGAGAACACCATGTACATCATCATTAACTCCATTTACTCCTGGTACCAACTTGTAGGTAAAGCAACAATTAATGTTGTGTCAGGGATAATAAAACATCCAACCATACCAGTGTGCATTAATTACCCATCCACTAGTCACAGGGATGTGGAAGCAATGTCTGTTTGTTTTACCAGTAAGAGTTGTAACCAGTAGCATCCTGCTCCTCTCCCAGGTGGTATAAGAGGCAATATCATGCTGCCTAAGGACAAAAGCATCCCAAGGACTGCAGCCCAGCTGCTGGTGCTCTGAGCACAGTTATCACAAAGTGCTCCCTGGATGTAGTGTTTGCAGCAGGGGGAGCATTGTACAACGACTGACACAGTGGAAGGAGCTAGATGTGTTCTTATTGTTTCACTTTTCACGGCGTTCAGATAGGATAGGATAACTATGAATCCCATTTATTTTATCCCCTCATAAATAGGAAGTTGCCTGTAGCTTCATTTCTGCTGCTGTGAGAAAGTCAGCATTTGGTTATTTTAAATTTTTGAGCCTTCAACAGCAGTCTGGAATTATTTATACATTTCTCTCACTCTTGCTCTCTCTCTCACATACACGCGCTCCACCCAGATCCTATGAGGCTATCTTTAGACTTGCAGTTTGAATAGTTACTGGAAATCACCAGCTACTTTCATTTTAATTTCAGGTCTTAAAAAAAAAAAAAAACATTGTAAACTGAACTTTAACTTATCATAATCTGCAGATGTCAGTGCAGTCTGAAGGCTTGTGAATTTTCATAAATGCTTGAACTGTTTAACATCTAAGCTTTTTCTGGTAGCTTCACCACTACCCGAGTCAGGCCTGTTTAGTATCCGGCTATGGAATAACACACTGCCAATGGATACAGAAGTTGAATGAATCATGGGAGAGGTTGGAGAATATCGCTAACGGGGAAAATGTGATAGCTCTGTTGGACACACACCACCAGGTCCACACCAACTCCGGTATTTAGGAATGGAGGAGTGCAGGGAGAGGAGCAGAGGTGTAATGCCTGTTGTGAAATGTCCTGTCTCCATTCAGCCGTCACTTACTGTTGCGGTTAGTGCTGGGTAACAAACATGTTATCAAAGNGTGTCACATTCTTTTTCTTTTGATGAGAGTGATCTGTTCTGTACCTCACCTCAGGCAGTAGGGTAAATCCTTTACCTGCACCTAGCATGGCTACAGCTTGTGCACTTCTTTCCCAGAGATGTGCTGTCAGGGCAGTTCCACAGAGAAGGTCATGGCCCCAACAAGTATGAAGCAGGCTGTGCCTCCAGGCAAGGTGAGTGTGAAGCATCCTACCTTGGATGGTTTATGCTTATTGCTGATAGCAGACCTGGAGGAAACTGGCTGGATGGTAAAGCTTGAATAATAATAAAAAAAAAAAAAGACAGCTAATTCCATCAGCCACCTCAGTTGTGCTTGCAAAGGGAAAGAAGCACTTCAAACCCTCATTAAGATACAGTTTAAGTGTTTGTGCTTGTTACAGAAGCAGATCTATGCGCTACAAAGCATGCCCATGCAATTGAGCCAGCTCACTGCCACAAACCTCGTTTCAGAGACTCTTGGATTTCCTTCATGCTTTCTTATTCCTCTCAGGGGAAACACAACTGCCTCTTAGATGTCAGCATTTAGATACGATGACAATAAATGCTATATAAAAGATGAAGGCGTCCAGAGTATATATGATGGGAAAAAATTAGTCTTTTGCCACCTACGGTGATTAAATGTTTCATAGTACTTTTTGAAATCATAGGTGTGTTCACTCTCCTTTTCTGGCCAAATTTCAAGTTAGACAGCATGCTGTCAGCTTTATGTAAAGCTTTCTATAGACTGGAAATTTTTCCCTTCACTTCCTCTTCTCTCAAGTTGAGCACTTCCAGTACTTGCTCAGTCCTATCCCAGAGGTGGTTGAATGATGGTAACTATTCACATCGAGGTGTAACTTGCACCTGAGTTATTATTCCTGCAAATGGTAACACAACTTCAATACAAATCATACCTTCTGCCATATTAGCGCCTTATGTACCTTCATACATCTTGTTCACCTCTTACAAAACTTTCTGCCTCAGTGGTTATTAGAACATTTTATTGTGGTTGTTTTTGCCATGTCCCAGATTCAAAGTTAGGGTAGCACAGTCACAAATAAAGGAAATGGTGATGTTGGACAGGTCAGTGGAAGGTGAGATGAATGAGTGTGAGATGCTGCAAAACCGCTTGTCAGGGCTGAGCTGGAAATGCTCCTGTGGAGGCAGAATGAGATGGTCTGGGAGAAAAGAAGCAGATTCTCTCTCACACTTCCGAGATTAGATTTTCCTACTGCCCTCTGCCATGTGGTTTCCTCAGTATATAGATGTTTGCATGTGAAGTTTAGAGTACTGAGTGCCCATCCTACCCCTTAATTACCCCAAGGCCCAAGATAGCAGCTTAACCTTCTCCTAGCACTTCATAAATGGGGCTTACGTTCCCAGGAAGGTCTCATCAGCAAGGCCTGAAACTTGCAGACTTCATGACTATTTCGAATACTCATTGAGGTGGGGATTGTGAAGTGGTTTTGTTGCTCAAATAATGTTGCAGTCTGAGACATGCTGACCCTGTCAAAAGCTATTTATAGTTCTCTGAAGTACACAAAGGAAATAGAGTTAAAGGAGAAAAATGATGGTATGTAGATGCTACTGGTGGAACTGTATTCGTTTCCCTCTATTGTGATAACATGGATACAGAAAAAATCACAGTTTGACAGTCATCAGCCGTAACATGCTTCCACCACTATCTCCAGTTTTCATGTTTGTGTGCTTTCACTTACAGACACTAAGAAATTTCTCAAGTGGCCTTTTTCCATTGCTTTTTGGCATTTGCCATTTTTAATGCCATTTTTCTGCTGGTATTATTCTTCCTGTTTTCTCTTGAGGCATTCTGTTATCTACTTACAGCTTCATATTATTTCCTCTCTGTTCACCCTATGCTTATTTTAGCTGCTTTTTCCTTCCTCTTACTTATTTTTTGTATAAATTTCCTAGGTACTCCTATGTCTTCCTTGCTTTCCTCCACACTTTAGCCAGTTATCTACTCAAAAACCTCTAATTTGGACATTGTGATGTGAATGTGATTCATGAAAAACATCTAGAAACCAGAACAGTTTCAGCCTCATAAACAGTGCCCTCATCTGATTATGACAACCACAACATTTTGCTACTACTTTCCACCATATTCTTTCCCTAAAAATAGAAAATCGGTTCCCTGACTGGGTGCAGCACACAGTCATGAAAACCTACGTCTCAGCACATGGGAAGAAGTGGGGCATGAGGAAGGACAAGCCACCAGGAGGAGTGGCAGTGCCTCTCCGACCAGCTCTGAGACAGGATGACTTACACCAGCCTAAACTGATGATGAAACCAAGGCTTTGCTCCAGGTGACCTCTTTGTGCCTTGTCATCGTCAGTAGATATGTGAGGAAACTGAGGTCAGGTCCAGGACTCTAATTTCTCAACTGAAAGCTTTGCGTATTCAATACACTATTTCCACCTTTGTCCAAGCTCCGGTCAAGGCTTTCTTCTGCCTGGAGTTAGAGAAATTAGCTTCTCCTCCCCTAGTAACAAACCACATCAAACTTACAGTGACTTTGCTGTAGGTAGGCTAATAGTAGAATGCATGCATTACTCTCTCCATGGTTTTATTTCTCCTCTACCTCTCTGCATTATCTTCTGCCTGTTTTCTATATTTACGTATTTCCTGGCTGTGAATAGTGTAGAGGGATAAGAATAAAATAAATGGAACAATGTAGAGTGCAAATAAAGCAAATCAGAACATTAGTAACTACTCTAGCAAGCTCTCTTGCACTCTGTATGGTTACTGCAAATTAAGTCACACCCACATGAAAAAGGTTCACCTGAATTTAAGAGAAACTGTTCTCTTTTCTGTAGTTTGATTTCACACTGCAGAATTTCACAGCGTTTTATCCCTGTGGCCCCATTTCATTGGGACTGCAAAAAGAGAAACCTCCATTAAGTCCCACAGATTTTACAAAAAAATCTATACAGGCTTATTGTTTGCTTTTGAAATAGAGCATGCAAAACTTTTTAATAGCGCATAGCTAATAATATTGCTCCTGTATACCTGGTACTGTAACAGGGAAAACATATGTGGTTCATTTTGCACAGCAGGCAACAGTGTACTTTTTATCTCAGCTACATCCAATGGGATTCAGCACTTGTCAGCTGTCTGTGGAGCTTCCTGTAAAATCCTATGGAATTTTGTAGAAGGAATATAAAGTTTTATCAAGATTGTTAAAATAGTCTAGTCAAAAGGATATTACTGTCTATAAAAATCGATGAGAAACTGCAGGTGTCCCTTCTATTGTGCTTTTTAATCCCTTGCAGCTCTGCACCTTGCAACCACATGGTAGTAGCTGAAACAGAAGAAAAGAATGGGGAAGTAAGCATAAAATATATTCATATGGGCCGAAATTGTAACATTCTCCATCCATGGCAGATATTTATAATGTAAATTTAGCAACCTTTATAAATTTTTTTTGTTGTATTTTTTATTTTCTTTTTAAATTGTTTTTATTGAAAATCAAGGGTCTGACCCAATCCTGTTCTGCCATCAGCCAGATTCCCAATGAGTTCAGTAGGGTTTAGAGTCCTTACTAAGAACAATGCACAAACAATGGCCAGCCACAAGCAATTAAGAATTCACTCAGTACATCTACTGAGAGTGCCTGTAAGATACAATCCATTCCAAAGTGCCAGCATCCTGAAGCTTGAAAATGTTATATTATTACATCCATGGCCTAATCTCAAAGATATCTTTGCAGCTACTATATGCTGTACAGTGGCCTCTGTATAGATAATAATAGAACAATAAATATAAATTATAAATAAATAAATAATAAAAAATAATACATAAACTGCAGCTGCATCTCAGTAGCTCATGGTGTGACACTCAAAGGAGCTTTAGAACACCCATGATGTCAGCAGGATTGTTAGCTCCTTTCAGAAAGGAAACTAGAATTATGCTCACATATCCTTAGCATTCAGCAATCAACAATCCAAAGCAAGACAAGCCTGAAAAGATGGATCATCCTTAATCCATTGCTTTGAGAATGCATATTGCTAGAGACACAGAAGAGTTTTTTATCTTAGAAAAAAAGACACATGATTTTCAACCAGTGATCTGTGGAGTGTGTATGTGAAAATGCATGATGAAATGATGAGCGAGATGGCAAACCCATCTATGTTTTATATCTCTTTACATATATGTGAAATTTCTAAGGGGTCTGTACACATTCAGAAAAAAGAATGTAAAGGTCTGTGCATTGAAACAGACTGAAATAAAGGGACTGGCTGGCTTCCCATTAGGGGAAGGGTCATGAGCTGGACAGGATTTCAAGTACCATCCAGTATTCATGGCTTTGCAGTGATTTAGAATTGCTGGTCTGTAATTGGGATTACAACAGGAAAACTTAAATTCCTGATGGTTTAACTCTATCTCAGGAAAGTTCTGAGTACAGAAAAGTGCCAATGAGTGAAAGTGGATGCCTTTTTGCTTTCCTGTGTTTTGTGGCTTGAACCCAAATCCCCATCGGGAATTAATTTATCCCGCTATAACCACTATTAAGAGTCACTGCCTTTCGACTCAGTTCAGTACTGAACAGGTACAAAGAACAGCCTGTAGAAATGATTGCACCAGGTTAGGGCTCAACTATGTTGTTAAAAATATTCAGAACACCTCCCTGCCAAGGTGTCCTGGTTTTGGCTGGGATAGAGTTGATTTTCTTCCTAGTAGCTGGTATAGTGCTGTGTTTTGGATTTAGTATGAGAAGAATGTTGATAACACTCTGATGTTCTAGTTGTTGCTAAGTAGTGCTTACGCTAGTCAGGACTTTTCAGCTTCCCATGCTCTGCCAGGTGCACAAGAAGCTGGGAGGGAGCACAGCCAGGACAGCTGACCCAACTGACTAAAGGGATATTGCATACCATGTGATGTCATGCTCAGCATATAAAGCCGGGGGAAGAAGAAGGAATGGGGACATTTGGAGTGATGGTGTTTGTCTTCCCAAGTAACCGTTACACGTGATGGAGCCCTGCTCTCCTGGAAATGGCTGAACACCTGCCTGCCGATGGGAAGTAGTGAATGAATTCCTTGTTTTGCTTTACTGGTGCATGCGGCTTTTGCTTTACCTGTTAAACTGTCTTTACCTCAACCCACGAGTTTTCTCACTTTTACCCTTCTGATTCTCTCCCCCATCCCATGGGAGAGGAGTGAGTCAGTGGCTGTGTGGTGCTTAGTTGCCGACTGGGGTTAAACCACGACCTTTTGGTATGTATAAAACTTCAAACTCCAGAGGTGGCCTGTCACAATGCACTACATTTAATGGAGAAGGCATGGTTGGTGTGTATTGTTTTAATGAATGGTTTAAAGGCAGAGTTCAAGTGTTTAATTTTCTGGTCTTCATTTGTTTAAGTTGAACCTTCTGTAGTATTTTAATCTATATGGCATGTCTTCATATCATGCAGGTAGATTGAAAAAGCATTGGCATGTTTTCAGACACAGCACTATGAAATAACCCCTTCTCATTCATTGTCATTACCTAGTCATGTTAAAAGTCATTCATTCCCCTTCCCAAAGCTTTGATCTGAAGACACCGCTGTACAGTTGGATGAATCTTTAGAGAATGTGTTTGATATATATGTCAAATCTCTTCTTTACAGAAACCTTGCTTCAGAGATTGCAGGAATCATATGAACAAGTCTGAAGCTTTTTAAATGTTGATGTGATATTTAGCCAATATTTAAGCTGCTCACAATGAGTTCAGCATAACCAAGAGAAATGTATTTTTCAAAGGACAACAAAACAGCCTGTGTAGAGTATTGCAATGTGTCCACTTTCAGCTGCCACCTGCATGCAACACCAGTATTTTTTAAGATATAGCATTTCATTTCTTACAAACACAAGTCATCCAAAACCACAGCACTCTGAAATATTTTTGAAAAATGGGAAAAAGGACTTTGTACCTTTTCCTACCATTCTGGAAAAAATTTGGGGGTTTAAATGAACTACCAGATTCTAAAGACTTTTTGAGTCACCAGCTAGAAGGCATGTTGACTTTTGTAGGTCATGATTTCTCTTTTCCATTCAGACCTTCTGCCGGCCTACTGTACAGTGGCCAATTATAAACCCAGGAGAATCCTCCTTCCCCTATCTGTCTGCTGTCTGATGCATTTTTTGAGTTGCATGGGTTTTCTTTCAACTTGAGTCGTTCTAATGTTTGACATCACACTGTGAGAAATTTGATTTACATTACTTTATCTTTATAAAGGTTACTATTTTCATGCTTGTTATTGGTGTCATTGGAAGTGAATGATGCATACATGGCATGTGATATTAACCAAAATATTAACCAAAACAATTATGCAGAAAATTTGGATTATGTTATTACTTAAGCAAATTCAAACAGCAAATGTTTCTGTGGCAGGAAGCTGGAGCTAAACAAATGTGCATGATAAATGAGGAACCTCTTTTTTTTTAGCATTCCGGATGGTAAATGTCTGGAGGAAATTGTCAGGAATAGTGATATAATCAAAAGAAATGACATGCCCTGTCAGTTCCCTGACTTATTTTCCTCACAGTAAAATGGGAATACTCATTGTCTACTTTCACATCCTACAGGATCTACTAGATCTTCCTAGTTCCTGAGTGTGATGGCACACAGGCAGCCTCTGCCCTTGTGGGAAGATACAGCCATAAGGGTCAACCAGTGTTGATTTCTTTGTAGGACAGGGCCACAACATTTGCAAAGCATTCAGCCAACCATCCTGAACGTACAAAATTTCTCATGCGGGTAAGAGCCACAGAATCAGAGGTACAAGATGACAAATGACCATACCAGAAGAGAGGGATATCCTGGAAGGATTCTCAAGCAGAAACCACAGGCAGGGTCCACAGCTGCTCAGGTGCCTGGGTTGCAACCTGGGACAGAGCCAGGCTGTGCCACTGGACCGAGCAGTGCTGGCCTCACTGCATCCCCGGGCTCGCTTCCTCCCATTGCTGAGGACAGCAGCAAGGCCTCGTAGCTGGGCATTCAACTGAGCCCTGGGTGGAAGTCCCACCTGAACTGTTTGAGAGCTGCCAATGGCTTAGGAGACAGCTGTAGGTCTTCCTTGTTCCAGCAGAAGGGTTTCCTATATTAGCTGCTCAGTACTGGAAATAGTAAATAAATGTTTATCTTAGACATTAAAAATAGCAAATGTTGGGTTCATTGGGTTATAAATAGAGCAAAACCCAGGAAGATGCACAGGTTAATGTGCAATGTGAATGAGATTTCCTTTCAGATTATATCTTCCTTGCATGGTCTGGGCTTTTAAGGTCATCTCCTGGGACACTGGATAATTCAATTAGAAGATTCACTTTGACTCAAGAACTCATTTATCTTTTGGAGGTAGGACAAAAATCACAGCTTTGTGAGCCACAGTACAAGGCAGTTGCTCAGCTGTCCACCTTGCTCGTTGATCAGACTGACAAGAGCACATCTGTCTCCAAGGTCTGGAGTTGGTCTTTGTTCCCCTGGCAGTCTGGCTCCAGGACTGTGAGCAAAAGCCAAGTGACCGAAGCAGAAATAATACCAAGTAGGAAACAGGTCGTTTCCATGCCATTGGAAATGCGTGTGCAGAGAGCGACCGTGTGTACCCTGAAATTGTGTTTGCAAATAAATATTTCAGCTACCGTTCTTAGTCTGAGTTTATTGCTGGCAGTGGTCCTGTGCTGAACAGTGATGTCACTGAAGCTGAGCTTAGTATTCAAGCTTAGTTGAAAAAAGCAATGCATGTTTTCTGCCAATTTTAATACGAGTTTAGCAGTTGAATGTGGCATTCTCTACACACTACATTTTTGGGAGTGGAAGGGTTGTTTTGCAGAGCAAGTCAGGCAAGTGAGATTAGCCAGCAAGGCATCTCTATCAGCAAACACATTTTCTCTTACAGGGATTCCCCAAGGGACAACCTACTTGAATTTATGGGTTTGTGAATTGCTGTGACTCCA
This sequence comes from Pelecanoides urinatrix, assembly GCA_013400755.1. NCBI lineage: Eukaryota > Metazoa > Chordata > Aves > Procellariiformes > Procellariidae > Pelecanoides > Pelecanoides urinatrix. The sequence continues at coordinate 30,184 of VZTQ01014344.1, forward strand.
TTGTCTGGCCATGGCCAGAACTACCTATTTTGAGGGTGGCACAGAATTCAACATGTATTTAGACAGATACAGTGCTATCCAATTAAAGAAGATCCTGAATGGACTCAGATGACTGAAAATATAGAACTACCATATAGACTGGAACTGGAAAGAGGCAAATCAGAAGAGATATAGACATTGATAAGCTCGTGAATATCATGAAGAGATTTGGGATTAGTTTGTTTTCTTTTCCAATATCTGAATAAAGTACTTATAAGTTACTGAGTCTTACACCATAAGAACTTATGTATGCAAAAAAATTACATATGTTTAAGAAGCAACTAAACAAAATCATGGCAGAGAAAGCCACCATGGGCTATTGAATTGAAAAACACTCCTTTGATTCTGAAAATCAGCAGATTCATGGATATTAGGAGCATATGAACAAATGTTATGTATGCATCCTCTCTTGATTTATGTTTTGGGCAGGTATCCAATATTGGCCACTGGTGGACACAGGATAATGGGGTAGATGGACCTTTGCACCAGTATGGTGCTTGTTATATATCTACCTTCTTAAATTGCTGCTGGGATTATCCCACTCTTCATAGGTATATATCATACGTGCACCTGGTGTGGAACAGAGCATCTTAATAAATTGGTACTAACATGGAAGAAATGGCAGTATTTTTTATGCTATCAGTGGGAACTACACATCCAAATGTCTTAAAACTGTCACCCAAGTGAGAATTTTTTAAAACATGCTATCTCTCTGCCACGTACAGCACATTTTTCTATAAATGAGTCTGCCTACTCAGAAGAAAACAGGTCTAGACTAAGAAAGGCCTTGTGAAACTTAGCAATAATGTGCTTTCAGGGGAATACTTACATTCAAATGGCACACTCTGCTTTGTCAATTTGTGTAATGCTTGAAAATCAATATGTCACTTTGTCTTGATAAAGGCTAAGTGCAGATAATGGATTAATTGGATTATTGGGCTGTAATGAAAATGGTCCCAGGAGAGCACAGATGCACGAAGATATATGCAAGATTTGGGACTACCCAACAACAACTGAAAATACTTCTACTTTTGACATGCAGATCATGATTTGACTTTTTAACGCAGTGATCCAGCATATGGTTTACAGTGGCGTTTTGTAGGGATAATCACTATTGGTTGATTATTTTCTTGAATGTCAAGAAAGATACATAACTTTTCCCAGTATCACTCAGTGTATGAATATTTCAGCCTTCCTGGATTAGCACCTTAGCTTTACTGGTGACAGGTATGTCACAGTAAGCACTCTTTTCCTCATTTTAAGTAATTCAGAGATTGTATCCTGCAGATGAAATAACAGAAGTAATTTTAAAGCATTTTCCAATACTGTTTCCTCGTTTACTGTTTTTAATTTATGATCTGTGGACTGTTTCTGTGAGATTGACAAGCAGCAACAGAAAAGCAAGCCAATTGTCAGCAGGCTTAAATTCCCTCTAAATGAACTGCATGTTCATAAACTGCACTGGAAAAGACCAGGGAGATCATCTGCAAATCAAAAAATCAAATAGGATCAATTTGTGCCACCATCTCAGATAGAACTTTTTAAACAATTTTCTCCAAAAGCAGCCTGTGATTTATAAAAGGGGCAAAGGAAGTGATTTACCAATTAATTCAATACTACTGTAACTGCAGAGAAGCAGGAAAGGGTGCACTGTGCTTTTGTTAAATATTGCTCAATATAAGCAACTGCATACGGAAATTGATGCCTTCCCTATGTTTTAGCCGTTAATGCATAAAACAGCACAAACGTTCATGACCTAACGTCTGGACAAGGAAATTCTGTGCTCTCTCACTTCTTTCTTTC
>VZTQ01014345.1:0-32503 GCA_013400755.1 Pelecanoides urinatrix
CCCAGCCAGAACCAGGACATGTAAGTGACCCTAAAAATGCAGAAACTGAAATGAGTCCCATGGAATCTTTTTTTTTTTTTTAAAGGCTTGTGGATATTTCTGAGGGAATAGTCTTCATCCCTGGAGTAAGGAGATTCACAAGGATGTAAAAATATGTGTGTCGTCATCCTCAGGTCACCCTCTCCTCCCTCCCCATGATCTCCCCCCGGCCCTGTGGGAAGAAAAGGAGAAGGAGGAGAGGTACCATGCCATGGAGGTGAGGCTTGCCCGGCCATGTGCAGAGTGTGCTCCTGGGTAATGCAATACTCCAAGTTTTTTATTCCATGCTTGACTTCCTGCTACATGTGGCACTGCACATAATTCAGGAACTAGATATTGACTTCAGTTCAGGAATGCTAATGCCAATGGAATTGGCTCTGAATGTAATTTCAGGACTCACTAACTGGCCCACAAGCATTCCTGATGTTAATTAAGGGGCTGTGCTCAAAAGTTATATATAAAAACATATTTTCTTGAAAAGATTAGGCAATTCATTAAGATAAAATCCATGTAAGCAAGGAATCCTCTTCCAGTATTTGATATGGCCTGGGGGAAGAGGAGAAGGGGCATATTATACAAAATAATTACGTTTTGAAGCATTTTCTGAGTGGGAAGTAATTTTTTTTTATGCAATAAGGAACAACCCTAATGGAATATCTTGCCCTTTAGTCTTGGCTGTGCTGCCATTCATATATCATCATGATAACCCCTTTAAATGCCTTACTGCATAACATGCCACCAAGAGCTATGTATTAGTTTAGAGTGCACATGTAATTTTTATGGAGTGATCCCTGTGTTTACGTTTTCAAAATGCTCTGAGCTTTGTTCCAAATGCCCTTCAATCAAGCAAGCAACATGATACAATGGTCTGATATGGCTGTTTTCTCCAGTCAGAAATGCCATTTCCTGGTTTATGTAAAACATAGATATTTTATAGATTGGCAGAGTATTGAAATTCCTTTTATGAACCAAGGAAATCTGCAAATGAATTATTCTTCTGATCTATCCAGGGAGCATATATTACTGGTCAGATTCTGTTCTGAGGTATGGTGCACCAGAACAATTGAATTTAGGTTTTAACTTCAGATGTCTACTAATATACTCAGAGGAAACTCAATTTAAGCATGAAAACAGCAAGTTACTTTAACTGAATAATAATTGACCACTGGGTTTGAATTCTAATGAACTGCAAGTATAAGGTGAAGGTGAGGTGGTGAATATACTATACATCTGTTTGTAATATGTATCCATATATTATAACTATTATGTTTATATTCCAGGAAGAGATTACAGGAATTACCAGAATGGAAGAAACGGTTGTTACATTATACTGGTATAAAGCTGCACAAGCTTCTTAGATGTGCAAGAGATTGAGTGACGTTCTCCTGTCAACTCGCCTAAGAGCCTAATGTAAAGGCTTTGCTATTTGCTCAAGCGGTAGGGGTTTTCCTTTATTTGTAATTTACCAGGATTTCGTCAATGCTTCCAGATGTATTTTGGTGAAAGTCAAGGTAAGTTCAGCCATTCAAAAAGCCAGTTTATAAACTAAACCAAGAGATGTGTAGGACTGAAGATCAGAGATGCAGGAGAAGCTGGCAAGAGGGAAAGAGGATATTTCTTGTGCAGCAGAAAATTCCTGTTGATTATCTTATGGCTACATCACAAAAGCATGGGTTTTTTTAGGAACTCACTTTACAATTTTAAAGGCAGGCTTAAGTATCCTATGCATCAAGGAAGTCTCCAAAAAGGGTTTTAGCATCTCCTGTACCACCTCTCACCATTGTAAGTCTTGGCAAGGGAAAGAGGAAAGAGATGAAAAGTGGTGGATTATTTATCAGCCCAGACTAGCAATTTATGTAGAAAGTTCTTTCTATCCCTTTTATCCTCAACTATCCCCCCATCCTATTTCTTTTTAACTCATTCCAGCTTCTCTGTGGGGTAAGGAGACACAACTGGATCTTTCACTGTCTGCATAGAGCGCCTCTGATATTCCCAACACTGTTTGCAATTTGCCAAGACCCCTGACGTCCCGCCAGGTCAGCTCTGCAGCTCTCCTTCTCCTCAGCCACAGGACCTGGGTCAGTCGACCGCTCTCCATCGGCAGCAGTTGACAGGACTCAGAGCCTGTGGGAGCCTGCCCTCAGTGGCACAGCAGTGCAAACAGTACATCACTGTTTGGTTTTTCTGAATATAGCCTAAATACCTATAAAATCTATGTTTTCTAAGAGATTCCTTTGAGAGTGCTGACTAAATGGAAGCTCTAATAACCACATCCATTGTGGTGTAAGAGAGACTGTCACAGTGATATTTATCTGTTGGCTGTCATTTAAGAAGATAGAAGTGCTCTCTTGCAAGATGGGATTTGCAGAAGTGCATTTTTTATTAATTTATTTGTGGTATGTTATTTATTGGAATTTGGTTCTGTCCCACTTCACTCACAATCTTTAATTTAGACTATGGGTCTGGGTTTACTTATTTCACAGCATCAGCAAAGTTCTGAGTTTTTAAATTTGTAAAGTAATGTGTTAGAAATTGTGACCCCTGTGCAGAGCAGAAAGCTGGGATGCACAACCACACCACACCAGAGCCTGAAGCTGGAATACACAGCCACGCTCCTCCGATCAGACAGAACAGAAACCTGTAGTATCCCCTACTAAATTACAGAGGACAGGACCACGATCAGTGAAGATAATAGATCGGATTCTGAAGCAGTACAGAGGCATCAATATGCCAATTTACTAATTAGCTCTGCCCTGCCACGGTGATGGTTTTTTGTTGTTTCTGGAGGTAGCTCGGACTTCGCTGGCTTAAGGCTTTCACCTGCACTCCCCTGTGCAGGACAGGTCCTGTGCCCCTTGACAAGGCACAGCATGGTCTGAGGGCCTGGAGTGACTGTGAAAATGTTGTTTTTACTATAATCAGACTTAACCAAATCACCGTATGTCAGGTGTGTGTGTGTGCATATGTGCATAACAGAGCGAACATTTCTCTAGGCCCCCAGCACCTTGCCTTCTCAGCCCCAGAGGCATATTTAAAGGGAGTTCATCTTCAAGGCTCTTTAAAAAAAGGCCAACTTTGAAATGTTTTGCTGAGAGTAAGCTGAAGTTCTGTTTCCTGGGATCCAAGAGCTGCCTCTGCAAACAAGGGTTTGCTCTGCAAACCTCTCAGTACAAAGTCACTGTGGCTGTTAACGTAGCTGTTTTATCCCAACCGTGAGCCAACCTGTGAAGTCAGGGTCCACAACAAAATCCCCCTTTGGCTGATGCTGTTTAGGTTTGAGGCCATTGCAGGACAGAGAGTAACAAAAGGTGAAAAATTGGATTGGAGTTGCCCTGAATGGATTGTCTCTGGTGTTCCAGAGCATTTTAATCATTAATTTATGGTAAGATCCCTTTGCTGCAGCAACCCCATTTTTGGTGGTCCCTTGGCATTCCTGTAGTCTTCAAGGTATGGGATTCCAAAAGAAGACAAATGTCTGCTTCACTCTTGTTAACAAGCTACCAGCCATCTGTTGGAGTGATTAATTGCTGGAGCATCATAATTTACATGTGTTTTAATTGTTTTGAGGCTTAGATGTAAATGATTTCTATTCCAACTCCAAGAAGTAGACGACAGTGGTGGTGGGTTTTTGGGAATATCAATCCTGTAAATACTGTTCATCAGTTTATAAAAGCAATAAAATGCCTAAAAATGCATCTGCAGCAACCCTCGATGTTTAAGTAGTAACATTTGTTCTCTTGCAGTTAATACCTATTTTTGTCCAAACAGTTCATTAGGTTGACTGCCTAGATTATTTAACTTAATATTCGTGATAAATTATTTATTTTCTAGATCTGCACTGGTATTCTGTATGATTAAATGATTATTTCAGAGCACGATCATCCAAAAAATCAGAAGATGGTTTAAAAAAATCCCAAACCAGCAATTTAATCTCAGTTAGCTGCTGCTATTCATAAAGTTCCCACACTGTTCTTGTGGGCTGTAATAACATGGAAACTGTTTGCTGGAAACGTATCCTGTGATTCAGCATGGAAAAGCTCATTCTTCTGTACTTAATGAGAGAAATTAGCAGGTACAGAAGGACAAACGAGGTTTTAAAAAACACTGACGTGAAAACTCTGCCTGGACTTTTTGTATTGTTACAAAGCCTTTGAGTCAAAATGGGCCAGGGGAACTAAGGTTTTAATTTTTGTCCCAGTTGATTGGATTTTGACTTAATAATGTAGGCTGGAGTTTGTCAGGTGGTGTTAGATGTGCTGCTACAGTTTTAGGATCATCGGGTAGAATGATGATTTCTTCTCATGCATGAGTGTAGAGAAACAGGTAAAAAGAGACTTTCCCAGTTGTGTTTGGATTATGCTAACTAAACTAAAGAAAGGATAATTGATCTAATTTTGTATGCACCAGGTTTGGCAGGATCTGTATAGCGCTTTCTGATTTTACATCATCTCTAGCTGTGGAGAACTGTCTCTCGTTTAGAACAGATAGTTTTTCAGTTTTGTTTGTTTCTAGACAATCATTAGAGCCTTAAATGGGAACTCCATGCATTTTCAAAATAACTTTTTGTGCGCCGTCTTTTTTCAGCACTTCTATAATATAGAATAGAATAGAATAGAATAGAATAGAATAGAGTAGAATAGAATAGAATAGAATAGAATAGTTCAGTTGGAAGGGATCAACTACCATGATCATCTAGTCCAACTCTTGTGAACAATTCAGGGCTGACCAAGTTAAAGCATGTTATTAAGGCAGCATTGTCCAACTGCCTCTTAAACACTGGCAGGCTTGGGGCATCGACCACCTCTCTAGGAAACCTGTTCCAGTGTTTGACCACCCTCTTGGTAAAGAAATGCTTTCTAATGTGAAGTCTGAACCTCCCCTGATGCAGCTTTGAACCCTTTCCATGTGTCCTGTCCCTGGAAACCTGGGAGAAGAGCTCACCACCTCCTCTCCACTTCCCCTCCTCAGGAAGCTGTAGAGAGCAATGAGGTTGCCCCTCAGCCTCCTTCTCTCCAAACTACACAAACCCAAAGTCCTCGGCCGCTCCTCACAGGACATGCCTTCCAGCCCTTTCACCATCTCTGTTGCTCTCCTCTGGACGCATTCATATCACTACAGTGTCCCTGATCTGCAAGTGAATGCAGGGCTATACATGGGAGAAGCATCAATTTACGCAAAGGAAGGCAGGGAGGCAGGAGAAGGAACGTGCCTTTTGGGGGTCAGTCCCTCGTTTTGGTCTCTTGGGGATGCAGATTGACAAAGTGAGAAAGTGAGGCTCATATTGATCCCCATCCCCATGCCATGATAAACATTGAGGATTAAATTCTGCCAACAGCTGCCAATGGCTGTGGGCTTTGCTCTTTTTTTCCTCCTCTCATTTTTCCTCTGGGTGTGGAAAGAGCAGCTGCCAGAGCAGGGGCTTAATGTCCCTGAACACAATCACTTGTACAAGAAAGACTCTAGAGATGATATGCGACTCAAACAGATTCTGATGGACAGAAGTGAGTTTCAGTGACTGGTGTCATATATAACAGCCAGCAACCATGGGGGGCTGGAACAAGCCGGGGTGCCGCGGCAGTAAGGTCAACGTGTGTAGCCAGTGGCTGGAGGGAGCTTGTGGGAACCTGATTTTGTCACACGTCTGAGGAAAAGCTGGGGTGATTTCCATGCCTCTGATGGATTACCACTTCTGAGAGCCTGCTGGAAGTAGCTTACTCCTGCCTTTGCATCAGAGGATATTGTTTGAAGTAATGAGGTATCTGTATAAAGGAAAACAAAATTATGGACTGGTGGCAGGGTCTCTTTACCCCAAATTCCATATTAAGGCTCTAATTGAGACTGAGCCTTTTCTGTAACATCAGTTTGCCTAGCCTTTTATGCAAGGACAACACTGAGTACTTTCAACGTTTCCTGCTTTTACAAGGTCTTTGATTTGCCAGCGTGGCTCTGAGAAAATACTTGTACTTAGAAAGGAAAGAACATGAGTTCGTACCTTGACTTTTCCCACTCCAGTGATGCTGCAGCTAAGGGGCAGGACATGAAGACTATCCCTGTCATCTTGCTTCTGTATCTGGAGAGCCACTCCAGACCTCAATTGGGTGTCCTCCACAGAGCGTTGGCTCACGCTTCATTGGCTGCAGCATAGACTGGCTTAAACAAAGCACTTTATGTGACAAGGGATGCTGCTAGAAAGGGCAGTGAAGAGACATCTGGGTATGAAACTCATGCTTTCAGTCGCTGCATGGAGCAGATGCACTCTGTCCAGCAGACTGTCTATGCAACTTCAGGAAACTGGTTATTGTCCATGCACCAAAAGGACTGAAGCCACAGAGTTACACAGGGTTGCTTCCTTTGGGATATTCCCATGTGAAATGAACATAGCAGAACATTGGGCACCAGCTGAAATTATCTGTGGCCCAGGGTCTGGAATACAGGGCAGCCAGTTTGTGGAGCAGTCCAAGCAAATCCTAAGCCAAAAGGCTGCTCTCAAGTGTAACAGGAGGATGCTCTTGTGGTGGGGAGCCAGAGCAGTGGGTCTTGCGTCGTGTCCCTACACCATCTCCCTAGTAGCAGAGAAGGAAACCAGAAGAGCTGCCTGTGCACACTGATCTCAGCGTCAGGAGGATATCTGAGTGACTTATACCCCAGAGAGTCTTGTCTTGCCATATCTGCTTATAACCATTAGATACTGCCACATTTCCCCGATCCAGTGCAGCCCTAGTCTGTTGCAGCCCATCCCAGAGGGTACCCCAGCTCTCAGCAACCCTAGACGGATGCTGATGTTGATTACCAGAGATGTTGCCTGCTCAAGCTAGACATGGTGCCTGGCAGGAAACTGCACTTAGGGACAGATGAGTAGCTGGGAAGAGAGAGGGGTTGTGGCAGTAAGTGCTGAGCCTGAGCAATGATTGCAGGATCAGCCCCCCAATTAGGGAAGTGGAGCCATGACCAGACTGGAAAAAACAGGTGTAGCGCAGTGGTTATTACAGTTAATAATCAAACTTAGCTGCACAGGAATTACAAACATTAATTCCTCCTTTTGCTTTAGGGAGACCGTGTTTCTTCTGGTCTGACCCTTGCTGTCCAGCCACTAGAGAGACTTTGAGACCCACCTCTTTCCAGACTCCCCTCGGGAGACATCATTCTGTGGGGAGCAGTGGAGGAAGCCATTTCTCATAGCCCCTTGCCCTAGTCCACATCCCATTAAGCTCCTCCAGTTTGTTTTTTAAGATCTGCTGACATCACGCTTTACCTACAGCAGGGTTGTAACTGTGAACTTGCTCAGCAAGGTCAGGAACCAGACACCCTTCCTTCTCTTCAGCAGAGGCAGCACGTGCTATGTGAAACTAGTGTTTCAGTTCCTAGTCTTGCACTGAGATGGCCTCCATGTTTATATAATTTCGCTGCAGAGTAATGTGCTTGTTCTGCTCGCTCCTCTGAGCAAAGCTTTGCGCAGACCTGCTTAATGTGACTTCCACAAAGGTAGTCCTGATGAGAGCCCTTCAGCTGTGCAAGAACAGGGAAAAGACAACTTGTAGGAGAAACATCCCTCTTTAAAGATATGAACTCTTTGAAGAAGTCTTCTTTAATGGTTTAATTTTAACATCTGAGTTTACCAAATCTTGGTTCCAGTAAGGGAATCAAGAGATATTTTCTGATGACTTCTCTAGCTTTAAAAAGAAAAGTTCAGGCATAGCTATGCAATTAACTGTGACTTACGTGTGTCTGTATAGCAACAGCAAACCTTCTGTGGAAGAAATTAATTTTTTCCCTGAAGGAGAGTGATTGCATAGATGACTTATTCAAATGTGTAGATAAATTGCTTTGACATGTTTTGCAGGAAGGAACAGAGGCACATCAGTATCGAAATAGCTCTGGGTACCACAAATCTATTCACAGGTAATTGGATTACCTCATGTGTCTGGTACCAAAAAAGGGGCTGAAAAAATGATCCCCAAATGATGGAACAGATTTACACTGAATTTGATCTCTCCACATTCAGTAACACTGTACTGCACAAAGGCAACTTCCAGTACCCATGGGGAGGGGAGCGAGAGCAATGGGCATTGATGGGATCTGCCTTTCCACGTGCCACATCTTTCTTGCTCCATCCAGGCCATCCCTCCATGCAGGCACAAAGGGCACTATTCCCATTTAGGCCAAGCAGAGTGTAAATCTCCTAAAAGCTGCCCTGCTTTGCAGTGAAATGACTCAAAGTTTTATACAGTTGACAGATTCCACCCACCACCACAGCACCTGTGGGGACCCTCAGTCTGTCAGAGGGGTTATTGCCTTTAGTGCAGGCTTGTGGAGCACCCGACAGATGCTCGGAGCCTGGAAACCCTCAGCTGCTGGCTGTGTGCATTCTTGCTGCAGTCAGGACATTTCTGGCTACCATTTCTAGTTACTGATATCTATCCCCACTTTGCTGCCTAAAGGCTGCTCTGATATTTTCATCTATGTTCTTCTATTTCACCTGCTCTGCCTCCACAGACCTGGGAGATCTGGCATTGCCAGATGAGGAGCTGCCGTGTTCAATCAAGGTCCATCTACACTCAGACTCCAGCTTTAATTATGGCTGGTATCACGTTTTCAGGAGAGGCAGTAGGCAGCTTTTACCTATGGGACCTGTATGTGAGATGAGAGATCCTGTTCTGTATCAGTCAGGCCTGGAAAGTGTGGTTTAGCAATCTCTAAAAACATGTTTGTCGTCAATGGTTGTGGCCATCTGGATAGTCTAATATCCATATGCTACCAAATCTCACCTTGAACTGTATGTATTTCCTGATTCTGCTTTTTGTCCCTGTCACTGACGCTGAAGTGTGCAAATATTGGCCTTACTGTTTTTTTCATATGCATTTTCCAGGACTGGTAGGTGACAAGTGTTTCAGGACAGAGCCAGAACCAGCAAGTTTGTGTGTGTGTGTGTAAGAAATTCAGCTCCAGTTTTTAAAAATAATGAATGCCATTCACATCAGCAGGGACTGTTGATGACTCAGCGTACTGCTCAGTGCAAGAGAAGTGGAAGAGCAGCCCTTGTTCCCTTCTGCCCATGGGGAGCAGTCTGGTTAACTACCAACACCAGCTCCTAGGTGAGGTAAACCCCTATGAACCCTTCACTAGTGGTGTGGAAAACCCCATCCAGACACCTCGTTGTTTGCTCTTAGTTCTACAAACGGGAGGAGGGCTTCTGCTCCCCATCTTCCCAGCCTTGCTTCTGAGCTGGGAGGAGAGAGGGAAGAGGAGGATGAAATGGAGGGAGGAGGGACCATAAGAAGCAATTACATGTGTTCTGCTGAAGCATAACATTTAACTCATCTTCGGTGTTACTCATCTTTGGTGCTACAGTACTGTTGTGCTGTTTCCTCCCCCTTTTCATTAATGGAGGGCTAAAGTCAGAACTATTCAAGTACTGTCCTTGCTGTTTCAATGACAAAATCACCATCTTGCCTCACACATGACAAGTGCCTGCCTTTTATTGCTGCTCATTTTTTCCTGCCAGAGCTCCCTCTGCAGCAGATATCCTTGGGGCACAGGGAGAGAGAGGGCCTTGTTGGTGCTGCACCTGCTCAAGTGCCTGGGGACCGTGCTGCTCCTATTACTATCTAATAACTTGCAGTGGAAATTGCCACTTATCCTGCTGCAAGAGTGTGGCACACCACGCGGAAAATCAAATGGCTGAATGAGTGCCTGCTGCAGGTGGCACTGCAAGCCTTCCCCACCTAGGTATTCCCACCCAAGGGGAAAAAAACTTGGAAGGAAACGTGCCATCCTTTGCAGCCACGGTTTGGGCCAAGGCCAGCCATTTTGTCTTGATCTGTGTGTCTCAAAGCATTCTGAGCCTCAGGTTCTGCTTGCAAAGTGAATGAACACAGGCCCTGATTGACTTACTAGCCTCAAAGATGGCATGAATTATGGCTAAGGTCTCCCACAGCGAGGTCCTTCCCACTTCTGCTCCTGCCCTCTTGTACAAAGCCCAAACAGTTGTGCTATCGCATATCACAGCCAAGAAAAACAACTACAAACCTTGTGTGTTTCAGAGCTCAAGGCTACTTTTGTGCTAGCTCTCCCATGGCTGCACCTTCACGGCCACTGCACCGCTCTCAGCCGCCCCGCAGCTCCCTCCGGAAGGCAGGGTGGGCACACGGGAAAATACTGTAATCACTTTAGTCACAGAGTGCATTTAGATAGCATGGTAAATGTCATAAGACTGGAAAAACGAAGTATTTCGTTTCAGAGAGTGAGCATGAGAAGTGGTTTCACGGGCTGCCAAGTGCTGAATCACAGCTGTGGATGTATCTGCTAAAATCGACTGGAGATCCCCTGCAGCCTGTGAGTGCCCCCCCCCACGTGCACACATACATATGTGGACATGCACACGCACACACATTCACACACACATGGACACAGCCATCCCATGCCTGCTCGCTGCGCCTTTCAGCTCACCAACAGTAGAGTTGGCAGTATGGGAAGAGAGCGAAAAGCCACAGATGGGATGGCTGTGCCTTTATACCAAAGTCCAGAGAATGGGGTTTCTCTCTAAGAGCATCCCAGAACATCATCTCCTGAAGCAAGTAAGCTCCACGCTGCACACTGTGCTAGCATCTTTGGGAAGAGACCTTTCTGCGCTCTGTGGACAGGCTAGATATTTTTCTTAGGGGAATTGGTCCCTGTGTCCTCATCAGAATGTCATTTCTGCCTCCAGTCATGTAGCATGCGGTGAGATGTCAGCCACTCTTCAACCCCAAGGAGGTGGCATTTCAGCGCACTTGCACTGGCTTGCTTTGGTTTGACAGGTGCCATGGAAAGGTAAGCTGCTGTGATGATGATAATGATAGTAGATATTAGCTTTGCATGGCAGGTATTTTAAAGTCAACCACACTCTGAGGCAGTTAGCAATTGTCTATTAGAAATGAAGACGTGAGAATGCATCAGGCTGAGAAACTGCTGGATGGCTCAGCAAGGTGCCGGTGGCACAAAGTCACAGGAACGCTTCTCCCTCGGGTGCAAGAGGAGAACGCAAACAGGACAGATGCTGGTCACGTTGGTTCATGCGTGACCAGAAGGTGCTCAGTGACTTTGCTAATGGCTGAGGCAGAAAGGCCTGTGCAGACCAGAGTCCTCCCTTGGTGCAGTCACGGGGCTGGATTAAATGGCTTCCTTTTTTTATTAGGGACTTTACTGTATTTAAAATAATCATCCCAGATAAGTGAAAAGTCAATAAGTGAGCTCAGGCTGCACTCTGCTTTGCATCAGCTGAGCTGTGGATAATTAAAAGCTTACCCTGGGGGGCTGCTCCTTTACTCAGATGGGTTTGAAAAGGCAAACCTTTGTGACATGGTGTGATGACTTTTTCAGAGATGTAAGGTTTGGATCAGGCTTGCCTTGCTATTACCCCTGCAGTCTGGTCGTATGAGGGTCTATGTGTTAGTGGGAGGAAGGGAGGACAGCAAGGACACTGTCAAGTGTTATTGGCTGCAGTGAGGCTTGGAGCTGTTAAGTTTCTGATAGTTCAGGTTTCAAAGTATCTTTCATAAAGATGGCTATAAATAAAATAATTATTTATTCATACTGAAAGAGCACATGGTAAGATAATTAAAATCTCCAAAGAGAGAGCCCGAGATCATGATAAAAGGGGAAAAAAATCAGGAAAAATCCAAGAATGAGGTCTCAAAGAGCAGATGAAAGAGAATTTCATCAGTCATCAGCAGCTGTTATTAGCAATAAAACACCCCCCCCTTTTTCTGTCCTCCAGAAAGTTCATTCCCCTCCCAGATGCTTTCTGCTGACATCAGGCATTTTTCTGGTCCTGAGGTTTCATTAGTTTTCCTCCCATCGCAGTGTCCTTTCTGAGCTGTGGCTGTATAGAGCAGACACGCGCTCCTGCTCCCCTCGCGATGCTCTGCCGTGACTTCACTTCTGCTGCTCGCTGGTCCTTGCTGCTGCCCAGGACTGGACGGCAAAGCCCGGTTCCCCCAGTACCGACTCACTGGCCTCTCCGGTAGCACCAGCGGTTTCTAAGGCTGGTTTATGCCTTCAGTTGGAACCATAAGTGAAAGTCAGATGTTTTGACCTGGTGTCAAAAGGCTCTGCTCGTACCGAAAGCACAGAGCACTGCTCACGGGGGGACCCCTCGGGTCTGCCCGACCTGCAGCCCCGTCGCACGGAGCGGGGCCCGCGGCGCTCGGTGCCGGCGGCCCCCGGGAGGGGCGGGGGTGCCGGCGTGGGGCCCCGCCGGCAGCCCGGTTCCACGGGAGGGCACTCTTGTTCCACAGAAATTGAGCAGCGGGAGCATTTATCTTTCTTTTAAAAAGGCAGTTTAGCTATGACAGGTAATTTGGCACATTTCGAGTTGAAATGTGCCAAATGATTTGGCAGATACTTCGCATACATCTGAAAATAGGAGCACCTGCTGCTGGCCTACAGGGAGGCTGGGTATGGGGGTGGATTTTATTAGTTGCTAATTACAGGCCCTGTAACAAAACTCTTGCGTTAGATGTGCCAGCCAGCCCCTGAGAGGCAGGCCGGTCTTCCCAAAGATGTGCAGAGCCACTCACTTTAAAACCATTTTCTCCCAGGCACTGGCATCTTTTCAGCCATCTTGGGTGACTCCATCACCTTGTGATGATGAGGAGCGTGATTGATCCAGGTTGTCAATCACACCATTTGACTGCGTTTGCATCACTGAATTGTGATGTGACAGATACTAGGGGATCTAATGCACGAGGGATAGAGGAGGTTCATGAAAACCTTACCTCATGCTCTTTCCTTTTTATGGAGCCCAAACGGTCTGCTAAAGTCTAAGCTGAAGATAGAGAAGGATCCTGTCACTAACAAAAACTTCATTAAAATATGTATAAGCAGAATATAAAGGAAATTATGAGAGGACTTAATTGAGAGCATACCAGGCTTCTGTAATTAAACCAATTGATTTCCCAGGGTTCATCTTAGGCAGGATTTTCAGACTAGGAAAAGAACTACAAAGGTTTTGGAGAGGTTAAAATAAGTAGTCGTAACATGAAACATATGTCAAATATGAATGAAAATTATGCATTGAATTCTCTTTTTCCATGCATATTTTCCTGATCTAGTAATCTTTTTGGTTTGAAAAATCAGTTAAAAGTAGGACTTAATGCAGACAACAGTCTAGCCTACATGTGAAGAATCACTTTGGCAACTATAATCACATATATTGACAGAAAATAGTACCAGCGTGAGGCCAAACCCTGTATGGAATATGAATGCAGTAACAGTTGACGAAACAAGGCAGGATTTGCTCCTTTCTTCCTGTCTACAAATCTACACTACAGACAAATAGACAAAGCTGTATTATGTTTTTAACCTAACTAACTGAACTTCCACATTTCTTGCTTTGGGTCATAGTTTTAGCTCTGTCTTAGGATCCTATTATCTTAATGAACTGTTTGGAGGTACATTTGATTTTCTCATAGCTCGTATCAGTGCCACATTCAATGAAGTCTAATATATATTTTTAATTATAAATATTTATTAAAAAAACCAAAACAAAACCAAGAGTCAGTTGAACAGAACACGGGGGAAAAGGTAAGCAGCAAGACCAAGCAGTGAGGACGCGACTGTTTGTGACAAACTCCCTGTGCTCACAGATGGGCTCAAAGGTTGGAGAGAAACTCTGGGTGCAGCAAGCTGTGCAAGAGTCAAGACCCTGCAATACCAAGCTGGGGTGCTATTTATGCTTGAAGATCAAACGGGATCACTTCCAATAGCATCCCTCCTATTTCCATGCCATATGTGTTCTTCATAAATTACGTGACGACCCAAAATGCCTTCTGTGAATGTCTATAGAAGAAATCTAAGAAAAATTAAGATTTCCATCAGAGCAAGCAAGCGTGCAAAATCAAATGGAGCATGTTTGCTCATTTTAAACATTTTTCCATCCATTGGCAACGACAAAGTCCTGTTCCAGCAAAGCCTTTGGCACACTCTTAGGTCTCGGCCCAGCACAGGCAGGACATTGAATCCTGGGGGAGAAAAGGCTGCACTGGACATCTCTGGCTGCTCTGGGTGTCCCTTGGGGTGCAAGAGCTGGCCCTGGTGGTGCCCTGCCAGCCCTGGGGCATCAGGCACCTTCTTGGGGATGGGGCTGGACCAAGAATGGGATGGGCAGGCACAGTAAGGGCTGCCATGCACTGCTGGCCCTGACAATGCCTGGTTATTTTTCTCTGGTAGTTCCCCCTCTCTGCTCTCCCTTTTATCCAGAGAGCACTGAAAACCTGACCCTATAAATCTTTCAAATTATATAGCAGGAAACCAGGTGCAATTTCCGGCTGTAACAATTTAAAATGGTAAATGCCATTCATTAGAAACCCTGTAACTCTTTTTAATAGTTTGAAAGGTTAAATATAAGGAATTTGATGATATCAACATGGAAAGAGACATTTCTTTCATTACTTTTACAAGTGATTTCAGAGTTTGTGGAGCATCAGGCCACACAAAGGCCCTGAGCCAGCCACAGAAGAGATAAAGAGTACCCCTGGCCAAGGGAGATGCATATCCAGTCTGTCCAAACAAAAGTCCTCTCTTGGTGCAAAGGCAATGCTTGGAGCAATACATGAAAAGGAGTTTATTTTTAGTTCAATAATAGGCTGCTAAAAAGATGCCAACCATGTATATCCAGTCAGAGTCAGGATCACAGACTTATTTAATAGAGCAGATCAAAAGAAGCAGTCTGCAGGCAGCAAAAAAATTCCCCTTGCTCTTGAGGTCATCCATATCTAAGTTGGAGTTTTGAGGGGACAGAACTCATTTCCAAAGCCCAAAGCATCAAAACTTGGATTTCTTGTCCAGCTTCATCTTGGGAGCAACGAGGCAACTATTCTTCACACTCTTTTTCTCCTGTAGGTAAGGTAGAAGCCAACCTGCACTTGTAGTAGACAACATGTGGCAAGAAAAGACAGAGATGAAGGTTGTGTTGTAGCATGCAATAACATATGCATTGGATAGCTATGTGCTGTGAGAATATAGTCCCAATTTAAAAAAGATTAAGAGTGTGGGATGTAGAGAATAGCTCCACAGACAGGGAAGGACCATTAGATAGCCACCACCAACAGAGCAGTTGCTGATGTACAATGCAATGTAATCCATCTTTCTCTACTTATGTTATATTATGGGGGAGGAAATTACTGTTTTAACAGTTATGGACCTGGAATAAACATTAGCTGAATTATTGCTGATCTACACTATTAGGAAAGGGATTTCAAGTCCCATTTTACAATATTTTTAGTCTCATCATCTAATGTAAAGGATTTTTTCCTAATTTTATATCTCACCTAGCATTGAGGAGCTGGTGTTACTGGTTGCACTACTGAGAAAAGAGAGGACAGCAGAGGTGCAACATGATTGCTTGGCATTTTAATGATGATAATGTGAGTTTTCTCTGAAGTCTCCCAACCCATCAGGGTATCCAGAGTGCCTGCTTCATCCATTAGGAAGCCTTCAAACTCTTATTCTCCTGTTAAACTTCAGCCATGACAATACAATGATTCCAAAAACCAGCAAATCTCCGTCAGGACCTGAAGCAGTGCTACTCTGAGACTGAAAGAGAGCGGTACTCAGGGAAGCAGCAGCCATGATCAGTGCCTGGCAGAGATCCCTTGACCAGTGCAGGAAAATCCTCCAAGTTGCTCTGAACTTGGTTTCCACATGATGAACATAGGTTTGATCCGAAACCCATAAAAATCCGCAGGGGTTTTATTTAATTTAATGGCAATATGTTCAAATTCTAGGACAACTGCACTGGGTTTGTATTCCTGCTAATTTACAATAAAGTATACCTCAGTTACTAATACAATTGCCTGCTCTTTGAATATATTCTCTTTCTTTTCTTTTATTTTTATTTCACATTTTCATAATGAACAGAAGATGACAAACTTTTCTGGGAAAGAAGAATGGCAGAACTCTAAATTTTTCTACTGTCAATGTTTTAAAAAATGTTTTCACTCCACTTGGGAAACAGTGAGTATCTTTATAATTATAGCATCTGAACAGGACTTGAGATTATGACCTTGAGATAGTCACAAGGACTGGGTCATCTGCACCATTTTATTCATTCCCTCTGCATTCTCTCTCAAGCAGAATTATAAATTTTATTGTTATTTTTCTTCTTGATAAAATCTCTAGACCAATAACAAAATAACTAGAGAACAGTGCCTGCCAGAGTTTCATAACTATTTTAATTTTCCTTCTCACCATAAAGAGTAAAAAGTGGCATTGAATTAATTTGTTCTTGAGAACATCTTAAAATTATAACAAGGACAAAGTGGTACAAAATGTATTCATTCTCACGACCTCTTCATGACTGTAACCAGAATAGCAAATGGCAAAATGTATTAATTCTTATAATAAAAATGTAATGAGGACAGAGGATGGTGCAAGATGAATTAATTATAGTGGCAAACTTGTAACTGTGAGGCATGGTCTTATTTGAATAACATACTGCATTTCTGTAGAAAACAAGTATGCAACAAAAACTGCTGTAGAGTTGCTAGAAAGATATTGGTCTGGTCATGTTATCGTAGTATAGTATTTCCCTTTTTAGAAACAGGGTGAATTAATAGACATTAAAGAATTATGAATCTGGTCCAATGTTTAGTAATCCTAATACTTTGTAATCTTATTAAAGCTGAAACAAGGAAAAGTCTGTCTGAAGAGGAAAGAAAGTCCATAATAGTGGATGCCAACAAAGAAAACACTAACCTGAGAGAGAGGCAGTGGGATGGAAATGAGTTCCAGGCTGACCTTGTGGGTATTGCCGGTACAGGAGCTACTCCAGCTCGAGGGCAAAAATTCACCATGGCTTGTTGCAGACTGGAATAGGAGGTCCATAACCCATTTCTACCTGGGATAGGCTGCCAGGTGTCCTTACACCCCCCCGAGAGGTAGGATTGGCCCAGGGGAAATGGTCAGTTTGTCCATAGGTTCAGCAACTATTTTCCTAGCTCTCCAGTGGAAGAAACAGTTGGGGTCACCAACATCCTCCTTCCGCTCTCACGGCATACCCACTCAGAGCAGCTCCAGGCAACAGCCTTCCCGCTATTTCACAGCAAACACCCGCCTCTGCTTTAGCACAGTGTGGCACAAGGTACAGCTCTGCCACACAGTGCAGCACCCTGTCAGGTAGCTCTGACTTGTCCCTGTACATGCTGGGGTGCCTGTGCAGCACATGCAGCACCACGCAGGGCTGCTGCTGCTGCAGACCATGGGAGCTACCTGGCACGACGTAGCATGGGGCCGTACAGCCACTAATGAAACCTCTCTTTTACTACTTAATCCATGATCTGTGTCACTCTGATGCATGCACACACAGTGTTTCCAACCCCTGAACTGGCTTGCAATGGTGATGATGATCCCATCGTAAGTGCCAAGGAAGCCCTGCCTGATTTCAAAGGTGGGCTTACCAGAAGCATGTGTGCATGTGCTCCCAGCCATGAGACACAGGAATAGCCGTGGCTGGGAGGCTTCACACTCCGCTGCGCAGCGACAGCCCTCAGCCGGGTTGGTAATGCATGGATCCTCATTTCTTCTGTCAATTGTATTTGACAGGAGTGCAAGGGAAACACCACCATGGTGAGGGAAGGAGCAATGTGGAGATTAAAGCTACTATCATTTGCCTGGTGGCTTTGGGATGGTGATCCTAGAACTGTAATGAGTACAGGGATGAATCCCAAAAGGACCTATTTCCATGACAATTTATAAATCCGTCACAATCTTAAACCCTGCACTGGCTGTTCCCCTTTATTCCATGAAAGGAAAGGAGTTAAAATTGTTGTTGGTGTCTCGTTCTAAGTGTTTGGAAGATAAGAAGCACTTCTCACCCCGAACAGAGCAAGTGGAGTTTGTATGTGTGTATGTGTATCTATGCGGTTTATAATTGCAATCCGATGGTGGTGACCATCTCATGGCAAAGGTAATCGTGTTCTTACCATCACTAAGTAGAAGACCAATCAGACTGACTGTAAAAATGAAATTATTCCTGCTTTAAGTGCTGTTTTGAAGAAAATCCTTGATGTTCAGCCACTTAAAATGAAGCAGATAGCTTAGCTTTTAAAGATGGTTTAATGATAAAAAGGAGCTGGAAACTGGCTTACAATTTCCCCCGCAGGGCTCCCACTCTGCTAGTGTTGTAATGATCACTTTTCAGAGAGCTGGCCACCTCTAGCATTCGGCAGTGCTGCAGGAATGCCAATTGTCATTAAACATGTTACAAATACTTTTCACAGCTTATTCAGGGTGACAAATACTTCCTGTTCTGTGAACCTGTGAAAATTAAGGCAGCTCTCCTCCCGGATTTCTTTTTCTAAAGTATGTTTTCATTTTAGTTAGAAGAAGAACACTCGATTTTTGCAGAATTTTCTTCATCCCTTTCCCATGCATTTCCACCAAAAAGGAAGACCTCGTTGTCCCAGTTCTGTAGCGGAAGATACCGAGTCACTCTGCAGCCTGATGACAGAGCCCACTCCTGCTCTCAGCTTGGCATCCAACTGAGCCACTTGGTCCACAAGAATAACCTTTCCTAGCTATCATTCACCCTGTCTATTGACAGCTAAAGGACACCTCTGTTGCGAAAATTATGTTAAGCATAAGGGCCAAATAATGAGTATGAAAGAGTGAAGTAAAAGGGAGGAAACTCACCCAGCACTGACCAGGCTGTGAATAAGGCTAAATTCCTTAGTGTGTAGTTAATCAGCTGAAGTACAAGCGGCCGTACCACGCGCATGCTCAGCAGCAGGGTGGGCATGCATGCAGTGAAGGAAACCTTCGCTCTGCCTTCAGCCACTAACGGGAAGCACATGTGGGTCCTGTGTAGCATATGTTGAGATGCACTATGGGCCACATCAGACAGCCAAGGTGTTCCCCAAGACATTAACCTGGTCTGCTTTACCAGGATGATTTGACTGCACAGATTGACCATCTAACCTCCCTGCTTCACATAAGCATTGATTTCATGGCTCTCAAATCAGCTTTCCTAGGACAGTCCTTATTGTCTACGTCTGAAACACACTTTTATGGTGGTGATGCGTAAACAGCTGGGAGATTGGCTTATCATCCCCACTAGACCTGTTGGGTTTATGCATTGTATGACAAGATCATGACCATAAAGGCTGCCTTGTTTCTGCTCCGCTATACACATGGAAGTTCCTGTGACAATAGGGTTAAGTCTCCAGTCTTCATGCTTCAGAAACAGATCTTTACTTCTTTAAGCTAAAGGAGGTTTTTAAGCTGTTAGAAGCAGTGTACATATGACATATGCCCAGTTTGTATATCATCAACCAAGAGATGAGCAGATCTGGCCATTTTTTTGTAATGTTACTTGTTCATAAGTTATGATTTTGGCCTCATGATGTTTTCATTCACCACCCTCCAGTAAATTTTCCCAGTCAATGAAGTTCTTGTATTCTCTGTACTGTGAGTTAATGAAATGGATCTGATGATGTGGTTGTCTGTGATAGCATCAGGCTGTCTGTGATGTCCATATTGGCCTCTCCCATCCAGTGTTCTGAGGTTAGGGAAAAAACTCAGCCTGCTCTCCTACAGCCCAATAAGAAATTTAATTTTGGAATCACCCAGGGCAAAACCTATAACTTGTTTTTCAATTTTCTTTTTTTTTTGTCAGAGAATGTCAGAATTGACATAAAAGCTGTCAGGTGTGAACATGGGTCAAAGTTTCAGAAACAAGGTGTCATACCTGCTAACTTGAGAAGTTCCCCCTCACCATTGCCGTCAGAAGCAATGGGAAACATTTACAGGTGCCATGAAGCATCACAGTTTAGGAGTCTTTTAAAAGCTAACAGAAAGTTGTGAGCGATGTATAAAAATGCATACTGATGCAATCTACTCGCACAGTGGTTCTAGGATCCCCTGCTGATGCTCCCAGTGACTGCAGATTAAACCGTGAAGCAAGGTCTCGGGCCCTCCACATCTGGGGTGCAGATCTGTGCTTGTCAGCATGTTTACAAAGTTCTCATGTTTTTTCTGAGGTGGTGTGGCTCATCACAGTTGGTTTATAATCACCTGTGATACTTCATTTACAGTACCAGTGTAGCTATGAAATAATTAATTTTCTCTCTGTGATAGTTGTTAGTGTAATTCATGCCTTGCTTTTAATGGCTGGATCAAATTACTTAGTGTATTATTTCGTGCATCATCCCACAACAGAGAAGCCCAGAAAGGTACCTGTTTGCCTGCTTCTCCAAAAAAGGGTGACTTAAGGGAAATTTGCTAAACGAAATTTCTTCTGTTCTCAAATTGTATTTTTAAGAGGCAGAGGGCCAAATGAACACAGTGTGTAAGTGAATGCACATCCAGTAGAATGAAAATTATTGTACCTATTTACCTCTAGAATGACTGGCCATCTCTGCTCAGATAAATCGAGTGACACTGTCCTTCTTTAATGAACACTGGCATTAACATTAAAAGGGAAAATGCTGAAACAAAATTAAGAGTTAGCATTTAGCCATCTTGCAGGACAGAGAAGAAAGGACAGGATCTGCTGTCTCCTCTCGCCGGTCTCTCCACTTCATGCCAGTCCAGGCTCTCCCCGCCAGCCAGCAGGCACAGAGGTGAGCTTCAAGCGGCCCCCAAGCAAAGTTATATCCTACAAATGTCCTTGCTGCTGCTGCCATCTCCCATCCAGGCTGAAAAGATCTGTCCTGCCACTTACACCAGAGTATCAGCCAGCTTCACTGCTGGCATCAGAGCTGCTCTGACATAGGGGAGAGGGAAGTCATGGGGTGAGACAGGGGGGTGAGTCTACAAAGGGAAAAGGAGTGTGGCACAGGCAGAGAAGAGCTGTGTGCTGGTTTTGCCATGGGAGACCCCTTGACATCTTTGTGTGTTGCACATATGCCAAGGCTGGAGGACAGGACTCTAGGGATTCACATGCAAGCAGAAGGCGAGAAGCTGCCAGACAGCTGCCCTGGCATGCGGGAACAGCAGAGAGGGTGGGCAGCGGGTGGAGAACAGGCATGCATGAAGCCCAGGTCTGTTTTCTGGCTGTGAACTGGGATGCAGGACCCAAACAGTGGAAAGGCAGAACAGCTACACTGCTTTTAGCTGGTCTGGCCATGAGCTTGAATTTGAATGATGCTTAAAAATTTATGTTGGTCTACATAGTCTTTTGCAGCAGTAGCTGCACTGGTTATAGGAGCTAGTGCAAAAAGGCAGGGTCCTCTCCTTTCTGCCAGACCCCTGAACCCCTGCCCCAGAGAGCTGTGGTTCTTCCAGCTCCACATCCATGCATGATTGTGCCTATGGTGGAGGAGTGAGGTTCATGGGCCATAGCCTGGAGTGGAGATGACTCTCATGGAGCAGAAATCAGAAGTGTGAATAAGTCTGTCCCTTTCTACACCTCTGCATCCCTGCCATGGACGCGACCTGGACACCCTACGCTGGCCAGACCCGTCAGCCTGGGACCACAGCAGGGATCGGGAGAAGGCATGGGTCCTCCTCTCCACCAGTCATGCCCCTTCCTCCCCACTGTGTCAGGATAGGGTGAGTGGGTGGCATTTCTGGTATCTACAGATCCTCTGTGCCCTGGGAGGATGCTCACTGGGGTAGTTAATCCAGGCATCTTACAGCATGCTGCCACCAAGAAGCCAAAGCACACGCAGCCGAAAGCTGGCGGGACATGCCAGCACGGCATTGCTCCTGCAATGGCAACCTCTGCCCTTAGCCACTGAGGACTGCAGGCTCCTGCCACATGGAGAATTGTTCTGACCCTGCTTTTATGTTGTTGAGATGAAGCAGACATGCTGCAGTAAGAGAGTCTCGTCCTTCATAACTGCCCCTTAGATAAATGCCTTATACCTAAGCAGTTAATTAATTTTAGAATAACATATTAAAGAGCGTATAATGTATTCCCATCACAGCTAAATGTCATCTCCTCTAAAAACACATGTATTTCAGCAAATAAAAACCCTGTAAAAATAGCACTTGGGAAAGTATATTTTTAAGCTTCCACTGATGTTTATTTTTGAAGTCCTGAAATTTAATTCATGTGTTGAATAAATACCCTTCAGATATCTTTCACATCACAAAGGATTATATGTTCTCTTCTGTTCTTTTGCGACATCAGAAATAACTGTGGCCATCCCTTCAGATGCTGATGGCTGAGTATTTCTCTGTAGGACAAAGGGAGGGTGAAAATAGCAGAGGGTAAATGCATGTCACATCACAGCTCCTGAGAAGCATGTATCGCACTGTCTGTTTTAGCATTGCAACACACTGAGTTCAAAGCAAAATGGGTTCATAACAAAGGGATGTTTGTGATGAATTGTTGCCATAATGTGATACCATAAGTTTTGCCAGGATTGATGTTCTGCCAGTGGCAGTCGTCTTATAAAATACACCCCAATTCTGGCAAATATAGGAACTCTATGTCTGCGAGCGGTTAAATGGTAGCTCTATGAATATATAAAGATGCTGTCACTGATGTAGAGCATTTGGGTAGCAGTGAATAAAGTGGTCCCTTTAATCCTTCTGCTTCCTAGGTAAATAATACAAAAAACTAGTATGCATAAGCAATCTTAAAAGTGTCTGTGGCACCAAAAAGAAACGTAGCTTCATGGCAGGGATGTTTGCAAGGGATAAAAAAGGAACTGCGAAAAGGAGGGAACGGGGAGGAACTGTGCAGCCCAGCCAGCCACGTCTTCAACAAGTCCGGTGAGGTCAACAGTGGCACCTGTTCATATCCCCCACTGCCCAAGTTGCTGCCTCATGGCCGCCTCTACAGAGCACGCTCCTAGGCAAAAATGGAAGCTGAATTGCATTGCGGGGACACCATATCCTTCCTCTTTAGAAGCAGGAGACACCTCCACGCTGTGAAAGCCACCAAGCCAGCTTTGCTCAAGGCCTTGCCGGTGGTGTAGCTGGGGCAGTGGAGGAGTCGGTGTGGCTTGTGAGGCCCGTGCAGGAGATGAGGGAATATCTGTGGGATTAATCTACATCAAGCTGCATCCGCCCACAACTGCAATGTTTGCAATAGCCAAGCTGGCTATTCTAACGCTAGCTCAGGCCTGTCTGTACGAACTGCAGAACAGAAATAGCCTGCAGGCAGCTCTACTTTAAGGTATTTATCTGTCAGTGTTTTCCAGCTCATAATCATATTGCAGAGTGAACAGCAGGTCTACCAGCTTGGCTAAAAGGTCTTCCACGTCACTGTCCCCCATTTCAAGGTATGTGCATCACTACTTGGCACTACTTCTTACTGTAGAATGAAGAAACCAACTTTGACATAAAAGACCAAACAGAGGTACAAGGCACTAATAGTTTTATTTAAGAGAAGTAGTGTCTGTCTTTTGAATGGACAGGCAAAGCAGCTCAGTAACCCTTACTGTCTAAGGGTAAATGGTGTTGGTCTTTTTCTCAAGACTCAAGTCCCTCTCACAGACGACCACCCTCACAGTCACACTACGTCCTCGTCATGATAGTCTCAGCAGAAAACCCAATATAGCTGGATACAAAACCCAGCCTTAACTCACAACAAGACAGACTGTGCAGAAGGTGAGACCTGTGTAGGAGCAGGGGTGGAACAGGGAAAGAGAGGTCTGTGTTTGGTAAAACTGGGCACTGGTGGGGATGGTGAGGCTGTGCTGCTCTTCTGTGCCCTCCAATGTGGGCAATGGGGTGAAATGTGGCTTCCTGAAGGCCAGGCATAAGAATGGTCTAATTTCTGAAATACTGGGCTGAAGCTGTTCAGTATGTTCATCAATGGCCTAGACTGAGACGCAGAAAGCACGTCACCACCCCAGCAAATTTGCAGATGACACCAAATGAGGAAGAGTGACCTATACCACGAACAGCAGCACTTCACTTCAGAAGCACCTTGAGGTTCAGACAACTGGGGGTGTCAATCCAGAAGACACTAGAAGTTCAAGCCAGCAGCTGCCCCATGAGGCTTTGCCAGGAGAAGTGCAGGGTTTGGCCAGCAGGCAGGACAACTTGAAGCATGGCACAACCAGAGAATGACAGGCTGGGTCACCACTGTGTTGAAGAGGATCTCGGGCCTTGCAGTAGGCTGCAGACTGAGGCAGCCAGGCATACTTGCTGTGAACAAGGCCATCTGCACACTGAGCTGCCTTAGAAGGAGTGATATCTTTGATCAAGGGATGCTTTTATTCCCCTCTACTGAGCGCTGGTGAGGTCTCACCCAGGGTAGAGCCCAGCTTAGGAAGGATTTGGAAATGTGGTCCAGGGGAAGACTACCAGGATGGTCATGACCACCAAGGAGATGCTCGGGGAGCTGGTGTTCAATCGTATGAAAAGGGGCCAAGGGGTGATCTAATAAGCATCTACAACTACCCAAAGGGGACTTAAAAAGATAACAGAACCAAACTCTTCCTAGAAGTGGAAGATGATACAGAAAGGGGCAATGCCTACAAACTGCACCTTGGGAAGGTCAGAGTGGACATTAAGAAAATTGCTTTGCTAGGTTAAGGGTGCGATGCAGGAGCATGTTATCCAGGGAGGCTGGAAATCCTCCTTGGAGGTTTCAGACTAGAAGAGGTCAGAGATAATGGGTGGATAAAATGCCATAAAAAGCAGGTCTACTGACAAAAAAACATAAGAGTAAGGTATTAGTGTTACTTCTTAAAATTCAGCTATGGAAAGCAGCTGTCCTTGAAACAATTTTGCATGGCTCTGGAAATGTACAGCAGGGATACTGTACTCTAAGAAAAGCATGTGCACGGCAAGGAGTGCCATGTGGAGCAAGGTGAGGCTCTGTCACAGGTCCTTGTGTTGTGCCGAAGTGAATTGCCAGCTCCCTGCTGCTTCTTTTCCTCCTGCTCCTGGGGAAGGGTAAAAAGGCACCTGAGTCAAGGAGAAAAGGGCATCCTTAAAGAGATTCAGGCTTGACTCAAGCTGCAAACCTTTTAATAAGGCACTGAGCATACGGTTCCCTTCTTCCATCAATAAACAAGAAGGACTTGTTGGCCATGGCAGCGCTCCATGTTCCCACCACCTTGCTGCAAACCTTAGGTTCACTTGCTCCTCCCTGTGCCTTGCAGCGATCAAACCTCTGCCCAGGAGGCAGCGAAGCAGCAGGGTCAGGGACCCACACCAAATCCATAGGGCATCATGTCCCACGCAGGTCAGCATCCTGCTCAAGGACGTTCTGCCAAGGTTTGAGGAGCATCACTGAGAGATGTCTCAGTAACCCAGGGAGGGCATGGCCTAGTCCTCATTTCTGAAACATCTCTTGCATCCCCCTGTGCAGTTTAAGACATAAAGAATAAGCTTTGGGTGCCAGCTCATGTCTTTTGAGGGTTTTCACTGTGCAAGCACAGCACCCTGCTGAAGCAAGGGGCTGAAGCAAGCACTGCATCCTACCTGGGCTGTGAACAAACAGAGGAGCTCAGTTTCCATTTGACAAATACATCCATTCACTGTGGGTTTTTTCTTTTTCTAATCGGGGGAGCAAATTGCCCATTACAGTGTATTCTCCATGTCCCCAGGCCCACATATATTTTCCAGCAGCTCTCCTCAGCATTCCACATTATAAAATCAATCTCTATTTAAGAAAGAGGGGGATATTTATTTCTTAATTTTTTAATAATGTATTTTGTGATTTGTTACAGCTCTCAGTGTTGTATTATTTATTTATTGTGCCTATAGGGTGCCCTGCCACATGGTAATAGAGGAGCTACAGGAATTAGAGACCTAAGCAAAACAAGTTCAATAATTTTGCTACACTGTAGGACTCAGTCCAAAATTAACAAAGGAGCAAAACTGCAATGCAAGGACAATATCGTAATGTTTTTGCTCCCAAGTTTTTACAAACCCAGTCGAAGCGAGCTAAAAAACCCAGAAAGATCAATCATCGCTGAAAGCAAAAATTAGAACTAGATCTTAATAAATCTCCCACGGTATTTCACAACTGAGTTATTTGCTATGGAGTTCTTAAAAAGTTAATTATAAATTTGTACAGAGAACTGAAAGGAACTAGTATCAAGGTTTTCTTTTCCTTCCTTTCTTGCCTTCTCCCTGCAAAGATGATTCCCTTTCAAAATACACTCAAGTCTTCAGCTCAGAAAAAAAAGAGGATCGATTTAGCTTGCAAAACATCTGCATTCATTAGGTGATGTCTCAGCCCAGTTCATTCAGTGGCAAAGCTCTCACTGACTTCAGTAGTTTCGGGTTTACCTTAAGCAGCTGAGTCAATTTATCGCTGAAATCTGAAAGCCTGAAAAGCAGGAGCCCTGGGCTGTGCCTGTGCAGTGTGCTAACCCTCGGGGAAGTCATGGTTATTCCTGTTGAGGCACAACTGCTACAGCATGCCTGCGTCCTCGCTGTTGGGCTGCAATAAACCCCACTGGCAGCCCAGGGCTACAGCCCCTGCTTTTCACAGGGACGGTGTCATCCATCACACCCTTGTTTGGCAGGGGGTGGAAGAAAGCCAGATGTAGAGTTGTTTACTCACGACAACTGTACACACCCGCATCTGACCTCCTTCATGTCACACAGGATCTGATATAAAGAGGAGCTGGAGCTGCTGGGAATCAGCAGCTTACTGACTGTTTCCCTTGGGAATATTTACCAAACTTAGCAAAGCTGATTCAGGTGGAGCTGGTTCTAATTTCTTAAGGTTTGACCACTCAGTTTACAAACCTCAATTCTTCTGGCATCTCTGCAAAACTCTGTGCCTTATTCCCTCCTCTCAAGATCACAGTGGAGAGATTTTTGACTGAAGGGTCTTCTCATGCGACAACAAAGCCCCACACAGCTCCTTGCTCACTTCCCCCCCAAGTGGGATGAGGGGAAGAGAATTGGAANTCACACTTCCAATACAACCTCATTAACTACCACCATCCTTCCCATCCTTTGATACAATACACAGTTATCATTCCCTTAGTCTATAAAACATCCCTATAAAATGTCTTTAAAATGTCCACAAATGTCCAGAAAATGTCCATTGAGTTAATTTACTCCATGCCTTTGGGCTCCATCTGTTATGGTGGTCACTCAGGACAGGAGAGGTGATGTGTTGTGTGGAGTTACTGGGCACCAAAGCCAGCTCAGGTTGGGTCACTGCTGCACTTGCACTGCTTCTTGTAAGGCTTGTCCTTGTTCAGGTGATTCCGGCTGTAGTAATTCCCATAACATGCAACTCAGATCATGGATTATTTTCACCCCGAATTAAATCACCTTGAGGTACACATTGGACTCCCCCATCCTTCTGCATTACCCACGAAGTGCACCCAGGTTCTTGAGCAAAAACAATGCCACGAATAGGTTTACCCTTTCCTGAGGACGGAGTAATCCAGACTGTTTTTCCCAACAATTTCCTTATATGTACTACGAGATCTTATCTCCTTCCACGGTGAGCAAGGGTTTTAGTTGGGCAGGGCCAGGTCGAGTGGCAGATCCTTTAGTGTTAACCAGCCAAGTGGCTTCTGCTAAATGTGTATCCCAATGCTTGAATGTCCCAGCACTCCTTGCTCTCAGTGTAGTTCTTAACAGCCCATTGTGTCATGCAATTTTCCCGGGGGCTCGTGCATGGTAGGGGATGTGATATACCCACTCAATGCCATGCTCCTTGGCCCAGGTGTCTATGAGGGTGTTTCGGAAATGAGTCCCATTGTCTGATTCAATTTTTTTCTGGGGGGTTGTGTTGTCACAAAACTTGTTTTTGAAGGCCCAAGATAGTATTCTGGGCAGAGGCATGGGTCACAGACTGTTTCCAACCATCCAGCAGTCGCTTCCACCATTGTAAGCACATGGTGCCTGCCATGACGGGTTTGTGGGAGTGTGATATAATCCATCTGCTAGGCTTCCCCATAGCGATATTTCAGCCATTGTCCTCTACACCAAAAAAGCTTTTGCCGCTTGGCTTGTTTGATTATGGCGCATGTTTGACATTCACAGATAACCTGTGCAATGGTATCAATGGTCAAGCAGTCCACCCCTCGATCATGAGTCCATTTGTATGTTGCATCCCTTCCTAGATGTCCTGATGTGTCATGGGCCCACCCAGCTATAAATAGTTCACCCTTATATTCCCAATCCAGATCCACCTGAGCCACTTCAATTCTAGCAGCCTGGTCCACCTGCATGTTGTTTCAAGTCATACCCAAGGGGCATGACTCTCCGGTATGTGAGCATCTACGTGATGTACTTTTACAACCAGGTTCTCTACCTGAGCAGCAATATCTTGCCATAATATAGCAGCCCAGATGGGTTTACCTCTGCGCTGCCAGTTGCTCTGATTCTATGGCTGTAGCCACCCCGACAGAGCATTTACCACAGTCCATGAGTCTATATAGAGATAAAGTACTGCCCATTTGCTCAATCGGCAATATCTAAAACCATCTAGATGGCTTTCACCTTTGCAAAATAACTTGATTTGCCTTGGCCTTCAGCAGTTTCTGCTCCTTGTTGTCTAGGATTCCACACAGCAGCTTTCCACCTTCCATATTTTCCCACAGTACGACAGGATCCATCTGTAAACAGGGCATATTGCTTTTCATTTTCTGCTAATTTATTATACAGAGGGGCCTCTTCAGCACGAGTCACCTCCTCTGGTGACACTCCAAAGTTTTGTTCTTCTGGCCAGTCCATGGTCACTTCCAGGATTCCCGGGTGGTTGGGGTTTCCCATTTGAGCCCGTTGCATTATCATGTGACCCACTTACTCCATGTAGCATCAGTTGCATGATGCGTAGAGGGGACCCTCCCTTTGAACATCCAGCTGAGCACACACAATCGAGGTGCCAAAAGGAGCTGTGCTTCAGTACCAGCTGATTCTGAAATGGCCCAAACTCCTTCATATGCTGCTAATATATCTCTTTTTCAGCTGGAGTGTAGTCGGCTTCAGATCCCCTATATCCCTGGCTCCAAAATCCCAAGGGTCGACCTCAAGTCTCTCCAGGCGCTTTCTTCCAGAGGCTCCAGGTGGGGCTGTTATCCCTGGCTGAGGTGTAAAGCACGTTTTTCACATCTTGTCCTGTCAGGACTGGCCCAAATGCTACTGCACATACTATCTCCCGTTTAATTTGTCTAAAGGCTTGCTGCTGCTCAGGGCCCCATTCAAAGTCATTCTTCTTCTGGGTCACTCAATAGACAGGGCTTACAATCAGACTGTGACCTGGAATATGCATTCTCCAAAACCGACGATACCTTTTCCGCTAGTTGGTGGAGACACAGCTGTTATTTGACTGATCACATCCATTGGGATATGACGACGCCCGTCTTGCCATTTTATTCCTAAAAACTGGATCTCCTTACTTTGTTTTATAGCAAAACCAGCTTTCAAAAGAATCTGGATTATTCTTCTCCCCTTCTAGAACACTTCCCCCGCTGAGTTGCCCACACAATGATATATCATCAATGTATTGCAGGTGTTTGGGAGCTTCACCTTGTTCCAGTGCAATCTGCATCAATCCATGACATATGGTAGGGCTGTGTTTCCACCCCTGGGGCAGTCGATTCCAGGTGTCCTGGATACCCCTGACATGAAAGCAAACTGTGGCCTGCACTCTGCTGCCAAAGAGATTGAGAAAAACGCATTAATGATATCAGTTGTGGCATATCAGTTGGCAGCCTTTGACTTCAGTTCATACTGGGGTTCTAGCATGTCTGGTATGGCAGCACTCAGTGGCGGCATGACTTCTTTCAGGCCTCAATAATCCACTGTTAACCTCCACTCCCGTTAGATTTTTGCGCTGGCCATACGGGACTATTAAAGGGTGAATGAGTCTTGCTGATCACTCCTTTGACCTTCTGTCTCCAGATCAGCTTATGGATGGGAACCAGGAAGTCTTGATTGGTGTGATATTGTTGGCAGTGCACTGTCATAGTAGCAATCAGCACCTGCTGTTCTTTAACCTGCAGCAACCCCACAACAGATGGATCCTCTGAGAGACCAGGCAAGCTAGACAGCTGCTTAATCTTCTCCATACTCAAGGCAACCATACCAAAAGCCCATGGTACCCTTTTGGGTCCTTGAAGTACCCTCTCCTGAGGTAGTCCATGTCAAGGATACCTGGAGCCTCCGGACTAGTCACAACCGGATGCTTTTGCCACTCATTCCCAGTTAGGCTTACCTCAGCCTCCCACGCAGACAGTTCTTGGGACCCTCCTGTCACTCCAGAAATACAGATGGATCCTGCCCCTTTGTAATGTGATGGTATTAGAGTACACTGTGCACCAGTGTTCACCAGAGCTTTATACTCCCATGGGGCTGATGTGCCACACCATTGAATCCACACAGTCCAGTAAACCCTGTTGTCCCTTTCCTCCTCCTGGCCAAAGGCAGGGCCCCTCTGTTCCTGGTTGGAATCTTCATTGTTTGATTTTTGTAAGTGCAAACCACAAGTCCTTTCATCAGGATCAAAAGTACAATCAGCCCTTTTACTCTGTCCAACAGACACTGGAGGAGTAATTTTCCTGGATGGATGCCTTTTGGCTGTTGTTTTTCCTTGCAGTTCCTGTACCCAAGCTTCTAGTCTCCAGGTAGGTTCACCATCCCACTTCCTCACGTCCTCCCCATGGTCACGCAGGAAGAACCGCAGGGTGGCACGTGGTGTGCACCGCTGGTACCCTTGAGTGGAAAAAGCCTGACTCTTAAGAGCTGAGGCCTTGGTTGGAGTGTGTGAGGAAGACCTACCCCTCTCGGCTCGCTTGGTAATTTTTTGGGTCAGTCCATCCACAGCTGAGACACAGGCCCATAGGAAAGAAACAAGATTATCTTTGTATTCTCAGAGTTGTCTGGCCAGTTCATCTATAGTTGGTGCCTCCATGTCTGTCCAGCTCATTATCACCAGGCTGTGGGTGTATGACATCGGTGCATTTCATACAAACTTTCGCCACATGGACCACGTGCACCAGATTTCATCCGGGTCTTTCGATGTCTGGTCATCACCCGGGTTGTTATAGATCACCTCTAACATGGCTAATTCCCTCAGGTACTGGATACCTCCCTCAATGTTGATCCATTTTCTTTGGGAATTTGCAAGTCCTTCCTTGAAGGGATACCTGTCCTTCACACTTGACAGGAGTTGCCACAGAAGACTGAGGACTCCTGCCTTTTTTCCAATCCCTTTCTCCTTAGCAAGGGATCCCAGCTGCTGGGCTTCCTTACCCTCTAATTCCTGACTGCTGGTCCCAATATCCCCACATTGGAGTAACCAGCTAAGAATTAGCTCACCTGGTTGATGGGTAAAATCTTTCTGCATATCTTGCAGCTCACTTAGAGATAGGGATTGGGTGGTTTCTGTCTCATTTATCATTTCAGTCCCTTCCTCCTCCTCTTCTTGTGACTGCTCTGCTGTAGAACAGGCTCTTCTGATTCTCTCTCCTGCTCCCTCTTAGGAGAAGCTGCTTCACCCCTTGCTGAACGAGCTGACTTCTGCTTCCGTTGTTTCTTTCTAGTTACAGAGGCAACTGATATAGTGTCTGGTTTAGCCATAATGTCTGTTGGTTTGTTTTCCCTCTCTTCTCCCCAAAGGTGCTGCATGATTTCGAGCAATGTTTGGTAGATGCAGGCCAGGGCCCAGCACATGTGGTAAATTGTGCGTCTTTGGAATAGCCACAGCACTTTCTTTTCCCAAGCATTCTATCACTTCATCAGGCTCCTGTAGTTGTTCAGGAGTGAAGTTCCAGACCATTGGAGGTGAGTAGTTCTCTAGATACCTGCCCATATTCTCCCACATGCTGTGCTACCCACTACCATACTCTTGTGGAGCCTGGGTCATATGCCTAAATTTTTTGTTAACCTTAGACAAAACCAATATTCCTAAGAAATACCCATTAAAGTATTTTAGCTACCCAAGGATGTTTAAGATACTGAGAAGTTATTGTAAGAGGGAGAAAACATCACCGAAGAAGGTAGCAAAGGTGGCATTCCGTATTTCCCCAACAAAAAACCTCTCAGAGGAAGAAGTATAAATGTTAATTGTCTCCATGAGATGGTACCTGCAGTACAGTAATGGCTTCAGTACCAGATTAAGCTCAAGGTCAGTGTTTGAATAACAAATCTCCCAGGCAAAACATCACTAATCATTACAGAGCACAGCAAACTGCAAAAGACAACATCAATCTTTAACACGTACAGCAAAAGAAAGAGCATGGTGTAGATCAGACAAACTAATATTGAGAACAGATGAACCAATATTTTGACCTGCAACTGTTAACAGATTTAAATCCCTTCTTATACGCTCTGGTCAATCTGTTGTTATCTCAAACACTTTGGGCCCCACATTGAGCACCAAAAAAGACTGTTGTGGTTTAAGCCCAGCTGGCACCTAAGCCCCACACAGCTGCTCGCTCACTCCACCCCCTAGCAAGATGAGGGGAAGAGAACTGCAAGAGTAAAAGTGAGAAAACTCATGGGTTGAGATCAGAACAGTTTAATAATAAAATAAAATAAAATAAAATACAATTTTANCAATTTTAAAAAATTGTAAAGAGAAGGAAAATAACAAAGAGAGAGA